>JACTAT010000016.1:2797730-2845669 GCA_014526335.1 Chrysaora quinquecirrha | reverse complement strand
ACGTATTCGCTTCCTTTTGGATTATTAGCTGCGAAGAACAGAAAAAGGTTATTTATCCTAAGGCCTTTATCTTTAGCGATCAAACATTGTTGGTCGAAAATTTGAGATTTGCTCGTCAAGCAAAAATGTTTTGAACTTTTCAAAAAAACACCACGCCACAAATTTTATAACTTTTGCTTGTCAAGCAATGTTTTTGGACGTGACCGGACGTCAAACATTTGTTGCAAGGCAAATCTAACATGTTTGATCAACAATGTTTGATCGTTTGGCCAGGGCTTAGGTAAGGTTTCAACTGAAAAGGACCAAAATTCGTAAATATTGCAAATAGGCTTTTGGGCCTGGCCAAACGATCAAACATTGTTTATCAAACGTTTGAGATTTTTACAAGCAATGTTTGACGTTTAACCATGTCACAAAACATTGTTTGGTATGCAGAATTCGCTCGGTAATCTTTTTGACTTGAAAAACTTCAGAAACATTTTTACGTTCGTATCAAAATCAAAAATGTTTGACGAGCAATGTTTTGTGATGTGACCAATCTGTCAAATATTGTGTGTGAGTCGTGAAATATTTGATAAACAATATTTAATCATTCGGCCAAAGTTTCATTAACTACATTGTAACAAGTGCGCTTGACGTTGTTGATCAAACATCTGAATTTTCTTGTCGACTAAAATAATTGACTGTTTCACCACGTCGAAAAGCATTGCTGGTTAAAAATTTTTCGGTAACAACAAACAGGAAATGTTCGAAACATTCAAGTAATATTTTAGTTTGGCCAAGAAAACTCTATTCTTCGTGGCCAAACGGTCAAACATTCTTTGCCAAATACAACTTTGCATTACTAAATTTACTCTACATTACAAAATTTCCTCAACCATTTCGTTCATAGATTGGTCCATAGATAATCAACTTTCGAGCGGTAACGCAACGATTTTTGTGTTACCCGAAGTTATCCTTCGTAACCAAATGCGACTATGCATTAACTAGCTTTACTTATAGATTAAAGTTAAGTTATAGTTTAGTCAAGATCAACGTTGTTGGTTATTACTCTGCGTAAATAAATGTATCTCTTCGTTACCCAATATTACTTTGCGTTACCCAAGGTTACTTTGTGTTACAAAAGTTACCCAACGTTACACTATCTGAAAAGCAGTAAGCACAATACCCGTACGGTACAGTAGACATAAAATACATTTGAAAACATTACTAACCTTTCAAGTGGTAGGCCATGTACAAGAGAGCTGACTGCTTTGCACTGAGGAATGGAAACTTGGGCTTGAAACATCCAACGGCAGTTGCAGCTTTTCGAATCGCGACTTCCAAAGTTTGTTCCATGTACCCAAGCATCGGTAGACCAGTTATTGACAAGGCTTCTCGCTTCGGTGGTAATTTATGCGGAAGTTTTAGGGACGAGTATTTTTCTGGTAATCTATGTGGTAAAAGTAGAAATAAAATTTGATTCAATAGCCTAAGAATGCTGCATAACTAGCTTGAGTTTAAATCTGAACCTTAACAAATGTTTCGTTACCAAAAATAATTAATTGGAAATTAAAAAGGCCCTACCTCATAAATTTGTCTCTATTTTCTTCAGAGGCAAGCAGATACAGCTTTTCTTTGTATTGGACAACAAGGTCAGCCTCGCCAGGAATGAGAGACTCGTATCTATAAAAGAAGAACAACACAATAATTATAGCAATGATAATCATGATAATCATCGCCAACATCATCACAATCATAATTATAATAATCATCATCATGATCATAATCATCATCATCATCATCATCATCATCATCTTCGTCATCATTATTATCGTCATCATCATCATCATCATCATCATCATCATCATTATCATCATCATCATAGTCAACATCATTTTTATGATCATCATCAAAATCGCCATCATCATCATCAAAATCATCATCATCATTTATTATCGTCATCATTATCATCATCAACACCATCATCATCATCACAATCATCGTGATCATCATCATGTTCAAGATCATCATCAACAGCATCATCACCATCTTAATCATCTTCACTATCAACACCACTATAATAATCATCATTATCAGTTATTCTCATCATTTTCATCATCATAATCATCACCATCATCATCATCATGATCGTAAAGATGTTTATTTCTTAACATAACAAAAAGAAAATACCAAACCTCAAATCGCCATCCAGATAAGTCACCGGGCAATACCCAGACAGCTCAATCTTTGCCGGAAACATTGCTTTTACATCAGCGACTGTACGTTTCTTCGGCAGCAATTCTGCCGCCGGTAGCTGTTTGCTAACGTCCGGCGGCGTGTATCGCTCGGGGTTCTCCAAGAATATTCCTAACTCCTTTTCACCAGCTAGTTTGTAGTAATGTCCTCTAAATTCAGCAGCGAATTTCTGTGAAATATCCACTTTGCAGTCCACAAGTTCACCTTTATCGACGTAGCTTACCGGACAATAATGCCCGAAGATGCCGATCCGAGCGGACAGCTGAGATGGCGTGACGCAAAGGTCTGATATCGAGGCAGCTTTGTCTAGAATGAAAGGGTAAGAACATGTAAGAAGAGATATGGTCCGGATTGTTTTTGGTCGCGGCATGCAGACTTATTATCAATAACCACTTATGCATCTGGCATGAACATAGAGTTTCAATAAAAAGCAAAAAGTGACTTTTGCCAAAGAAATCTGTGGGACATTCTACAATCTTTGACAAAATATATTAGAACGGCCTAAATAGTTTTGCTAATATCTATTGATTTCCCCTTCTCCCCCGTTACAATGTTGCTTCATACAAAAGTTGTTTTGCTCTACTACCAACATTGCTTTGGGGGTAAAAGGGGGAAGAATTGGAGTTATGGAAGTAGAAAATCAATGAAATGGGCCTTACTCCTTGGAGAAAATGCCTTGTTCCAAATATTTTGTCCAAGATTGTAGCTTTTGATACTATCCTCTCAAGGGTGTTTTCAACTTCAAGGTTTCCTAGTATGTCATGTCCAGTCCTTTACAGTGCTAAGCTTGTATCAGCTACAAAATTATCCAAATTATCCTAATATGCATTCTCTGTATTTTTTTCACATTTTATTGATACGAAACTGAGAGGATGGTCCCGGGAAGGGGTTGCACATTGAAGCCCGACAGGGGTGCAGTTGTGCAACTTTGGGAGTGGATGCTATCAAAATGGCATGATTCTTAGCCTCTTCCACTGCTATTTGGGTGTTATCGCAAAATTTACTACCATTTGAGGATTGTTTTGAAAATTTAAACTTTAGTCCCCTTTAGCCCTGACGGGGCCCCTGTCAGCTCTCACTGGGAGTACTCCCCGGGTGGATTGCTAAGAACGAGGGGAGCTCACTGAAAAATTTCCGGCTTAAAGGGGGGTTGCTGAAGAGGAAGGCTAAACAGATTTGGCTTAATAGAGATTTGACGGTTGTCATAATGTATAGTACCTCGTGCAGTCCTGTCAAGATAAATCTGTACTTTCTTGATGATAGCTTTTGTTTCGCTCAAAGCAGTATTCCAGACCTTCCATTTCGAATTTTCACCAATGATTTCAACCCAGTTACGATGCTGCTCTTGATACCACGTTCTGATTGGTCCAATTTCTCTCTGATAGCTTGCAAGTTTCATGGTCGTTATCATATGACTGTCGTGTAGTGGGAGTGTTCTGGAAAATCGATATGTTCTAATTAAGTATATGGACACGTCTTTCATGACAGATATATATCAATATGTTTGGTGCTGAAGAAAGCTGAATTTAGCCGAAACCCAAAAACTTAAACGGGAGAAGAGCTTTGGGCTGTATGACTTGGAGAGCTATTCAGCGATTTCATTGAGCTCTATAGCTCAGTAGAAACGTCGTTGGCTCCCTGGTCATGCAGCCAAGGTTCGAATCTCATTTATTGTGGTATGCCACTTGTGCAAAAATCTATCCTAGTTTTCGCTATTCATAACAAATATATGGACATGAACATACATACGGAGTAAAAAGAGGCCGGATCCATTTGAATCCGAAACAAAATTGATACAGATATGCTTCTCATTTACACGAGACCAATCAATCCGGACCAAAATCGGTACGGATAGCCAGATCAATTTTGATCCTTCTAGCGAGGCGTTTTCAAAGTGATCCGGTCTCGTGTTAACAACCAACCGGCCGTATTTAAAAACGTTTATGGGAAATGTGCATATGTTGCGCAATTTCAGCCTAAGTTCGCTATTAAGGCCTCTATTTTATGCAAATCCGCACTTGTGTTAACGATTAACGGAAGCCTATCAATAACATAAATAGTACGGCGCGGCACCGTGTAAACGTAACCTATCAGTGTCACTTTTAATACGAACCAAATGTGAACCGGCCTCGTTGTTGTTGTTGTTGTTACTTTATTTTGAGTAGTCTTTTATTTCAAGCTTTTTAAGCTAATTTAGGCCTACTGTACATACCGCACCCAGGCATGGGACCCCTAGTTAAGCATCCTTTCCGAAGGACAGCAGAGTTGTTTAGTTATCCATCTGGAAAGTCACCCATCCAGATGCTGACCTCACACGATCAAGCTTAGCTTCAGCTACAAGACCCCGTTTACACATCAATCGCACTTGTGTAAAGGGGCCTAAAATTTTGCTTTATTTAATTCCTGCCTTTTGATACAAACAGTCAAAATTGTGTTCAAAGGAAATGGCTTTAACATGGAAAGGAGAGTCAGAAAACATGACTACGATTGGATCACGGAGGTCTCGATAGGAAGCCCGCGATAGACAATCGAGGGGTCCACGATACTCCGCGATAGCAAGCATGATACGCGATCCGCGATGTTAGACCACGCGATAGCAGTACTGTGTAAACTTAGCATCTTTTTTTACCTGAATGGCGAAGTTCTGTCGATATGTGCTCGCTTCATAACTTCGTTATTGCCAACTTTAATTTCGATGATTTTGTATGGGATTATGAGTTTTCTGTTAGACTTTCCAACTGATTAGAAAGCACTGGAAAACCATCCAAGATGTACCTACAAAAAACAGAAAATATAAATTTTTCGCTCGCCCTGTTAACAGTCGAGTCCATGTTTTGCATTGTTGCCGAACGGTCAAGCATTTTGCTTGATAAGCAAATTACAAATGTTTGACAAACATTGTTTGATCACCTGCACACAGTCTAGCCCTTAGCCACGTCATTAAACATTGCTTGATAAATTTTGAAAATTTTGATCAAGTAAAAAATTTTGATAAGCAATGATGTAGGCCGTGGCCAAACGATCAAACATTGTTGGTCAAACATTTGTGATTTGCTTTACAAGCAATGTTTAACCGCTAGGCCACATCACAAAACATGAGTTGCTTTGAACTTGCTTCGAGATGGGTTTGAAAAACTCTTAAACATTTTTGTAAACTGCGGTAAGCAAAAAATGTTGGTTTGGAAATGTGGCCAAACAATGAAACATTTTATTGGACAAACAAATTTTAGATATTTGACCAGCAATGAGGAAGACAAAATAAGACAGACGCGAACTTCCATGGGATTGAAGTGGTAGATTGTACGCACGAGAAAAGTGACGTTTGTCTTAGGCCCAAATCTAGAAATGATGTTGGATAAAAATTTGCATCACTTACCCCCTAATTTGGCATTGGACATCTAAAATCGATACATCTAGAGCCTGTGCGACAAGTTCATCCGGGACTGTTTCACCAGACTTCAAGTACTCGGTGATTTGCTGGGCAAGTTGTGATTTGCTCTGATTGGTTGTGACGTTGCGAAGAGCTTCTCCAGCTGACATGCGCACAACACCATACTCTTCAGCAAATCGCTTAGCAACTAAAAAATAAAAGTTTTCACAACTCAACAAAGAAGAAAGCTTCCAAAAACAGAATCCATGATTTTCAAAAAAAAGGAATCCTGAAAATCACGGAATTTTCAAGTTTGTTCCAAACGTCAGTCAATTTTCGCGCCAAATTTCTTGCTTCCTCGTCCCCAGACCCATTCGGGGGATGTCTCCTGGCAACTAGTAAAATGGAAGTCTTCTTCGAATTAGACTTATCCCAAGTCCCTAACTTTCGCTCACATTGAATTGAATTGATGTTGTTGTTGTTTCCGCTTCAGTGAGGGACTTGTTCAAATGCGTGTCTGAAAGTGGAGAAAATTTTCGTTTGAGCGTCCAGCAATTCAATTCAATAGCGATAACTACGACTCAGGTAATAAATCTAACCGAAAATCTCTCGAAAGTCTCGGAAACCTTCTGCTTTTGTTGACAGAAGTTATGGGAAGCTCCAAAACCTGACACACATTCCGTTCGCAAAAAGAATTGGCAGAAGAACAATAAGGCTTCGAAAGAAGAAATTTCTAGCAGTCAAATACTACTGGATCGGATAGGAAAAGATGACATCACTTAAAATTTCTATTGTTTGAACAGTCAATCAAATTGCAAATAGACAAGGACGATACCAGGGTCGAATATGAACAGCGGAGTTTCACGTAGAGGCCTATTCACCCTGGGGACGAGGTTGGTTCTTCTCGTTTTAACGTTTTGAAAAGAGCCAGAACTGGCTTTTGATTAGGCCACAACCGATCCAGTATGTCTCGTGTAAACAGGGTCTAAACCCCGAAAAGTAAATGGTTAAAATTGGTTAAATAAATTTTACTTACGGGTTGTTTTTCCGGATTTTGGGGGGCCAACCAGGGCCAATCTGATCGGGATCGTTGGTTTCGGAGAGGGTTGATGAATGTATTTGAAAGGACAAAGCATGAATTTCTGTTGATTTTCTTCAGATGAGAAAAAGTAGACATATTGTCTGTAAATAACAGGATGCAAAGGATTCGTGTTGGTTTCATAGGGAGGCAAAACATTGCCTTCTGATAACTGAAAACAAAAGAAAAACGTCAGAGGCGGACTGGCAGCGAATCTTAAGGGTTGCTATTTCCAGCAAAAGGGGCCTGTTTCTACTATAGCAGTTTTTCTTGTTAGTTGCTTCAGGCTAGCTCCTCTGTAAAAAATCAATTGGAGGCAAGGGCTACTGTTCATGTAAATACTTCTTTTCTTATTTTGGATATTTAGATGGCAAAATCGTCTCCCTTTATACATATTTTCGCACTTCTATATTTTCTTGCTTCCATATTTTTGTGCGCATATGCTGATAATCTTTTTTATTTTAACTTCTTTCCAATTATCTGCATCATGAAACAATTTCTGTTTTTTTTCCAACTGTTTTCAGACTGAGCAAAACCAGTCCAAATCTCTTCGAAATCCCAAGAAATCGAAGAGATTTGCTCAAAAACAGCAGGAAACAGTTTGTTAAAGTCTAACAAGCAGACCCTGGTTGCAATCGCAACCTAGCATCCCTGCCAGTCCGCCCCTATAAGCCAACATTCTGAAATGCTGAGTGAATGTTTGATTCTGATTAGACTTCAGCAAACATCTCTCAACATGAAGTTGGGTCACCAAAAAGGTTGCCAAACACAGCAAACATTTCTAGATTAATGTTTGCCAATGTTTGAATGTACGCAAATGTTGGTTGCGTTTGGCCGGTACTTTACATGACGCATAATCCTGATGCTTTCCGGGGGCAGTCCTACCAATTCCTTCGCATTTGGCTTGAGTGCCCAGCATTAAGGGTTAAGGGAAAAAGAAAGGTTAATAGGGAGAATAGGAATTCTATGAGAAGAAAGCTTAATCTTAACCTGTACAGCAGATAATTTCTCCATTTCTTCGTCGAACTTTTCAGTCAATTCCAATCTGATTCGTTCAGTTGCGTCTTCTTCTGTTTCTTCTTCTTCCTCGGCTTCTTCATCTTCTTCTTCTTCTGCCATTTCAGCTTCGATTATTTCATCAATATCTTCATCTTCATCGT
Organism: Chrysaora quinquecirrha; assembly: GCA_014526335.1. Classification (NCBI taxonomy): domain Eukaryota; kingdom Metazoa; phylum Cnidaria; class Scyphozoa; order Semaeostomeae; family Pelagiidae; genus Chrysaora; species Chrysaora quinquecirrha. The sequence goes on along the minus strand of JACTAT010000016.1, from coordinate 2,837,823 downwards.
CTTCTTCCTCATCAAACATTTCGTCACTATCGGCATCACTGTCACGTGAATCTTGTCTTCCAAACTGCAAAGATTGAGAGCTTTCAAGTCAGTTAGGCCCTCAGACGATTAAACATTGAATAATTTTTAGTAGTGCAAAATCTCAAAACTGCAAGATTTGCAGAACTAGATCCTTGTTTTATCTAAGCGTTTTGGAATCTGTCCACATCGAAACCAAAAGGCCGGTTCTGTGTAGAAATAAAAGTCCGTTTTCTCACTTGGACTCTTTAATTAATTCTTAATGGTCATCCTGTGAGACGTGAGCTGATTGGTGTTCAAAACACAATACCAGTATCGCTTCACTTTCTGATTTTGATCCGCATCTGGATATAAATTCCGCCTCAGTAAATTGTTTCAGTCTGTTTCTGACGTTTATTCTCTGAGGAGTGTCAACAAAAGAAGCTTTCAAGTTTGCCCGATAATGTTTTCGCTGTTTATCCCAATTTTGGTCAAACATTGTTTGTTAAACATTTAAACTTTGCTTATCAAGCTATATTTGAACGTCTTACCTCGTCAATGCAAATTGTTTTTGATAAAGCTCAAAAACAATTTTCGCTTCACGAATGCAAAACATGTTTAGCGAGCATTGTTTTGGCCAACTGGTAAAACATTTTGCTTGACAAGGAAATTTCAAATGTTTGGCAGACAATGTTTGACTAGGGCGTTAAAGTAAATTGAGGGGAAGTCAAACTCAAATCAAGTTGGGCGTCTAATACTTTTTAGGGTGAAGCAAACGATCAAACATTGTTTGTCAAACATGTGAAACTTGCTTGCTATAAAAAATTTTTAACGCTTTGCCACGTCGCAAACATTGCTCGTCAAACATTCTTTGCTTTTGAGAAGCAGAGCAGTATGCAGTGTTGCAGTTTTTCAAAAGCATTGCCAGCGAATTCTACTTGCCGAACAGTGTTCTGTAACATTTCTTAACGTTCAAGCATTGCTTGTAAAGCAAATTTCAAATGCTTGGCAAACAATGCTTGATCGTTTGTCCAGGGCCTCAGAAGAACATAAATAAGAATGACAAGAGCGTCTATATTTACCATTCTTTCAGCTTTTCTTGCAGCAATTTCTTTGAGTTTTTCGTCTTTCCTGCGCGCTTTTTCCTCTTCCTAAAATTTAGCAAATTTTACTACCGCGTGAAGAACTTTGTTACTAGAAGTGTGTGAGATTAAAGCCTAAACATTTCGCACATTTGTGTCGGTGAGTGCAGGCAGGCTTCGTAATTTTAAAAGTATTTTATTGCAAGTTTCATATGGCTGGGAGCAGCATACACTAGTAGGGAAAGAGCAAAACAAAAGAAACTTTTTATTCCATCCTCAAAGCAAATTTCAATTTTCCAAGAAGTAAACCCTGATTTTCCATGGGCGACCCTCCTGCATCTGCCTCTGCAAACGTTTTGAAATCCATATAGTTAATCAAAATTTTATTCCAAAACAGACAGATCTTGACAAAAATCTTAAATCTGTCCCGTCATGGTGACCCAAAAGAGACATCAAAAGACAACAACGAAAAACCGAATCAGATCGAAAAGAGCACATGCTTCGTTAAGCAATAAAAATCAATTGAGTTTCTGGCAACGAACGAGTGGATGGATGGATGGAAAGATGATTGGACGAATGAAAAAATGATCTAATAAATGAATAAATAGATTGATGAATGAATGAATGACGGAATGAATGAATGAATGAATGAATGAATAGATGAATGACTAAATAAATGAATAAATATATTGATGAATGAATAATGACGGAATGAATGAATAAAAGAATGAATGAATGGATGAATGAATCGATGGATGAATGAATGAATGAATGAATATGAACTGAGTCGTTGAATTCTATGTACAAGTAAGCGAATTCTACTGAAAATGAAAGAGATCACTGTACCCTTTTCTTCAATTTCAGTTCCATTTGTTTTGTTTCTTTGCCAGTCTTTTGTCTCTCTTAACTTTCCATTTCTCCAGCAATGGCGGCATCAGTCTGCTAATGACGTCATTCTCCTCCGTAACGAGGTTGATTACACAATCTGGGTAGAATCCAGACTCCGCGAGAAACCTTGCTTCGTCAGTAGTCCTTGGGAAACCTTCCAGAATGAAGCCAGTAGACCTGGAAAATCAAAAATATTGTCTACCACCCTTCTTAAAAAAACGTTTAAAATGCCTTTTCAATGCTTTCACGCTGCTGAAACTTTGCTTGTGTGTATCAGTTGTAACATGTAACATGTGTAACAATTTGTGTGCAATAATTTCGGAGACAGCAAAATTAACTTTAGTTTCAGCCTGGAGTTTCTTATAAAAGTTGCTCTTTTAAAAACATGTACGTTAGAAATGGCTTGGGACACTAAACGATTCTGTGTAGAGGAGAGATGGAACCCATCTGAATTGCCAAGCAAAGTGCAGATGTTTGACAAACATTGTTGGTCAAACATTTGAGATTTGCTTCACCAGCAATTTCTGACCGTTTGGCCATATCACAAAACATTGCTTGACAAGCAGAATTCCTTCAGCAATATTTTTAAAAACTTCGAAAACACTATATGCTTGTGTCAAGCAAGCAATGTTGGACGAGCAATGTTTTTATGTGGCCAAACGGTCAAACACTTGCCTAACTAGCAAATAGCAAATGTTTGACCAACAATGTTTGATCGTTTGGCCAAAGCCATAGTATGTCCATAGATGATTCCGCTGTTCTTCGCAATCCTGAATTTCTATACAACTTATTAAACTTACTTAAATGGTTCTTCGTTCCACCATGATGGCAGCATACTTTCCAATGTGTCGGCTGTTAGTGGTTCTCCTTCCAATAAACTATCTTTAATATTTGCTTCGATTTCCGAGAACTCGACTTCTTCCTCTTCCGCCTTTTCTTGCGGATCTTCCTCCGGTTTTACAGGTTGATCATCAGGTTTTTCTGCATTTTCTACAATGGACGATTCAATTTCAATTTTATATTAATGCCTTGAAACTTAAAGTTACGTCGTCATATAAAAAAAACGTAGCAAAAAAGTACAATTTGAGAATAATTAAAAACAAAACAAAACAACAACGAACAGCAATTTAGCAAACTAGGATAACGAATTGGAACATTGACCAAACTGCACTGGATTCAGGTTACTTTTGGACGAAGGTTAAATGCGTCTCTTATAAATTTAGCCACCTCCAAAACTATTTCTTTCTTTTCATTAGAAAGAATGAATATGAATTTTTGGTCCTGTGACAAGTCATCGAAATATTTAGAGTCGATTATCAAAAAGTCATATAGTTTTTCACGTAAGGTGTTGTACTTGACACATGATGTAAGAAAGAGGAATCCTTTTGGACGAGAAATCCTGTTATAATGGTCGCTGGCAAATAAAAATTCATCACTAACTCCTACACTCCTACAGTTTCATTTCAGGCCCTTTCATGTTCTTTGATATAGGAACGGGGGGATGCTTAGGTCTTGCATAAAAGAACCATTTCACTGAAAATCGTGCAAAATTGAAGTTCAGTGAAAATTCCAATTCATTTGGCCACCTTGTACAGTCACATAACATCGTTCAGTTAATGTTTGATCGGAGTCAAAAATGTTTGGTGAACAAAATTTCTTCAATTTAGTTGATCACTCGGCATGCTGCCCATGGCCTTAGACTTATTACATGATTCCAGGTTATCGCTCATCAAACCGAGATTAACATGAAACTGAGACGTTTTGGATTTATGAAAGATTATAACAGGCAAAAGCTTTATCAGACCAAAGCTTAAAGATTCACTTTCACCTTTACTAAAATTAACAGAACCTTAATTTTTTATAATGCTGAAGACCATCTTCAGATGAGAATATTTCAAGTTGTTCAAGGGGAGGTTACGAGTGCCGAAGCAAGACAGATAGAAGGTTAAGCTCAGGTTGAGTTGAGTCGTATTTGGAGGGGACGGTGAGTTGAAGACTGTGGAGGAGCGGAAACTAAAAGGAATTTAACAACAGTAACGAAAAAGATTAATAACCTCCTGCAGTTGTCTCTGCCTCGTTTTCGTCTGCTTCATCCTCTTCTTCATTATCTTCAGGATAATCTGGGCCTATTCGCTTTTTGTCTTTGCTATTATCAATTCTTGCAGACGGTCTTTGAACGAAATGTGAAACACACCGAATTTTTTCGCCAATTCTCGTCCAACCAGAGTCTTGCCAGAGCCCTTGGCACCGAGAATCAATAAACGCAGTGAAGGAGGCTGTAACAAGAGGCAAACTAATTATTATATGTATTCACACTCCCTTGCTATAATAACTTATCAATAAGATGCGGCAAAAGTCGTAACTGAATTTTTAGGAGTTAACTAAATGGTGCAAATCGGTTAAAAGCATCTAAGCTATTAGTGCAAAGTCTATTTCGCCATATAAAGAGCTGTCTCATGTCTAAAACTGCGCTTGATTTGAGCCCCATATTTGAGATATTACTTCAAATGGTAAAAAAATTATTTGTCTTTCATTCTATGGATCCACAAAAGTAACTGAATTTAACGGTAGATATGGGTGGGTTGAGAAAACCTGGGCGGCACGTCCAGTATTTTGAACAATGAGGTACAAGTAAGTAAAATGTTCTCCATGCGTTAATTGCCATTCTACGTTTCGTCTTAGGGACAGAATTTCTAACAACGCAGCTTTCTGGGCATCGTTCACAGTAACGAAGTTTATTCCACATTTAGGATGGACTAGAAAATTGCCAGGAAATTGCTCTCGGAATTTACGAGACTAAAGCAAGAAGACTTGCGCTACAAGTAGCGCCAGAAAACAGCTTTGTCTTGAAGTTACAACAGAATACCATCTTCTTTCATATGTAGCTTAAAGGGATCCGAAGGTCTTCCAATCGAGGGCCTGACAAGGGGTCCAGTCAAATGCTAAAGTCGGTTTGAGTAAAAGCACAAATTTTCAAAATAGCCCTAAATGGAAATTTTTTGCAAAACCGCCCAATGGTAGTGTAAAAAGCAAAAAACCAACCGGACCCTGTCGAGTCTCAATGGGAGCACCCCCGAAATAAGGAAGCGAAAAGAAGGCGATCCCAGGAGCCACAAGCTCAGTCAGCAAAAACAGAACTTCATACAAACCTTTAGCGGCTCTTTATCTGCCAGATAATTCTTCGGCTCTTCTAGGAATTTTTCTCTTGCATCCGGTGATGAAAAATAGAACACTCTTTCGCGAAATTTCGCTGCACACTCTGCCTGGCCAGGCCATAACACGCTGTTTTCTTTCAAGGCGACAGGACAGTAATGCCGAGTGTCTCCGAAAGGTTTTCGTTTGTCTTTACTGAATACATCGTCTTCCTCTTCGTCGTCTTCTTCGTTGTATTCTTCCTCCTCCAAAGCGGCTTGATCTTCCTCCTCCTCATCCTGGTCCATGCCTGTGTACTCCCATCCCTTGTACTGGAATTGGGCTAAGGATGAAAGAAACTGTTGTTATGGAGAAGATCTTAGAAAAATATGAAAGAATGACCTCGCTAGATAGTAAATTTCTCACTTTGACACTATTCTTTATGAAGAATTCTTTATATAAAAAACCAACTTTTACGAAGTTTGGCATCAGACCTTGTCTAAATCCCTGGCCAAACGATCAAACATTGTTGGTGTAACATTTGAGACTTGCTTTGCAAACAATGTTTGACCGTTTGGCCAGATCACAAAACATTGTTTAACAATCAAAAGTAAGCTTATTTTTTTGCGCAATTTTTTGAAATAGTTAAAAACATTTTTTGCTTGATCTTGATGCAAGCAAAATATGCTTGACAAGCGATGTTTGTGAGATGCCCAAACGGCAAAACATTTTGCTTAACAAGCAAATCTCAAATGTTTAACAAATTTTGATCGTCTAGCAAGGGCCTAGGTAAGCGGAATTCCTTGTGCGATGCTGTCGACAGAGTTAAAAAGTATTTTTTGTTTGAAGAAATAAAACAACGCTTTGCGACCCAAATAAACGGCAAAAGCATTTTGTTTGAGAAGCAAATTTTAAATGCTTGACAAACAATGTTTCAATGGTGTTTATGTTAATAACGCTAGTTGCAATAGTCAAAAGCAATATAAGATAGAATACCTTCCAAGTTGCCAACAGCAGCAGCCTCTATCTGGTCTTCTGTTAGCTCAGCCTCGATTAAAAGTGGCTCAATATTATTGATGCTCCGCACGACCCCTTGAAGCGAAACCCAATTTTTATCAAAGTTCGTTATCGCTGTCTTTTGTGCATTGGTTTCGGCTGATTTCGGTGGCATTTCGTCTTCAACTTGTGAGCTATCTTCAGGCACATTGCTTTTAATTCCTTCCTCTACAAATAAGGCAACGAATAAAGTTAGTCTGATGCTCCGGTGTAACGGCAGTCTGCAGAGTGTGGCAGTTTTCGATGAGATCTAAGGTGCGCGGAGTCTGCCGCACTTCAGGTGCGGTGCAATGAACAAAAGTTTTGAAAAATCACCAGACGCGCTTTTAAAGTGCGGAGATCGCAATTTTCTTATCATATTAAGACTTTTAAGAGATATTTTTGCTATTGAACCACTGGGTTGAAGAACATTTTAGGGGACTTTTGTTTAAAAGAAGCAAAAGCTTAAAATAAATTTTAGGCCCAAAATTTTAAATTCTCGCGATATTCTTAGGTGCGCATAAGTAACACAAGTTGCGTCATGTACGCAATACTACACGAAAATGGGGGTTTGTTTGGGTTTATCGCTACCTCCTTTTGCCAATATTTTGGACCAGATTTCTGGGCTTTTCTAAAACATCACACTGTTTCTGGTTTTGAAAATTGCATCGATTAACGGTTTTACTGCATTTATTTTGTTATACACGCAGTTTTTTTATGAGCAACTGCTTATAAGCAACCAAGATGTAGAAGGCCTAAATCTTTAAGCAACGTATAGTACCACAGGAAAAAAACCTAAGCAACATTTAAACTTTAAATAATTTATATCACTGCAAACAATCGAAGATTGATCAACGTAGAAGCTATTTCCAGTCATTTGCCGTCAAAACTCGCATATTAACGGAATGTTACTCATTATCTGAAGGGGTTCATTGAGGGGTTTCCGTTTAACTTTCAGTACAAAGTCTCTATATGGGGAACTTCTTGACTGATGTTATTTATTATATTTCTTTACCGTATACTACAGGATAACTCCGAACTTTGCTGTTTTTCTAGCCTCTATACTATTCTAGATCCTATACCATTTCAAGCAATAATATGGCCTAGGCAAAAAATATACAGTGAAAATTAAGCAGCTACTAAGCAACTTTTGCTACTAAAAGGTGGCACAAGCGGTCCAAAAATAAGCAACTTTTTGAACTAGGCTCGAGCGAAGTTGCTTACAAAAAAAACTGCGTGTATACGAGAAGAAATACTACTTACGGTGGTAGCTACAATTTCAAGAACCCGTTACAAGCCTAGGGCGAGGGCTTCAGAGAGATAAAGAGCTAGATCTGAACCCGGGGGGGTACTTCATTCTTCAAGAGACTAGATGTGCCGCCCAGTTTTTCCAAACCCACCTATGTCTACCGATAAATTCTGTTTGTCGTGGTACCCATGTATAGAAAAAACAACGAAATTTTTTACCCATTTGTACCAATATCTCAAATTTTAATGCATGTCTAAAATGTTATATATATATTTTGCTACCCATGTGTAGAGATTCTTTACGAAAAACCAACCCATGTGTAGGGAAATTGGCGCCGAAAAAGTTACCCATTTGGGCGGCACGTCTAGTATATTGAACAATAGAAGTACCCCCCCCCCGGTGGATCTGAATGCACTAACTCGTTTTGGTACATACCCTTTTTCTTTATTCGATACCATCTTTTTAACAGCATTTCTCCGCCCTCACTGTTATCTTTCAGGCAAATAAGATTATCAGGAATAATACCGCGTTCAACCATCACATTGAATTGATCTCGTGTATGGGGGAAATTATCCAGTATCCAGCCCCCGGCACTAGGAAATTAAATGACATTTAATTAGGTTAAAGACTAACATCTTCAGTAAAATGAAGACGGGGAAAATTATAGATGCCGTTGTTATTCGATTAAGCGACTCCTCTCTCCGTACAACGACAGAGATTGCGGTCTTGTAGAGTTTTATTAATGCAAGCTATGATAAGATGCTGTGCAAATCAACGAATTTCCAAATTTACTCTTTTCCTTCACATTTTTTCCACTTTTCTAGCTATCGATGACTGAAAACTTTCCAATTGCGTCACCCTTGATTTTCTGGATCAGAGGCGGCACCAGCCCTAAAAAAGTGGGGAGGACTAGAAATTTTTTTGGACCACGCCCATTTTTATGAAAGCCACGCCCATTAAAAAAAAATAATTTACTGGGTTTTTAATCTGTAAATCATACAAAAGCCATTTAATCTAACCTAGGTAAAATGTTTATTTTTGACAAAAGATCATTTACATAAAGTCGTGTCTGAAAATGAACTGTTTCTCACAATGCAAGTTTTCGATGATTTGCGAGCTTGAATAGATCCACTGAAAAATTTATCACATGATCGAACGCCCCCCTAAATATTTCTCCTCGGATTTCAACGAATTAAAAAATTTTTTCTGGAAAATATTGGGGAGGACGTGTCCTCCCCAGTCCTCCCCGTGGTGCCGCCTCTGTTCTGGATTCTGCATTGTAAAGGACATATTCGTTTGGAATAGACCTTTTCAAAGAGGTCTGGGTCAGTGCGACATTTTTCTGGAAGATGGCGGACTTCTTGTGAAGGGAATCCTCTCTGCTTGCAACGACCGAGATTGCAGTCACTTTAGGAGAGGTCGTGCAAATGTTCTCTCGACTTCACGAATAATGGAAGACAAGGAAATAAAAGGAATCTGCGACAATAAATGTTGAAAATATGTGCAGAAACTCTTTGAAACAAGATGCAAGTAACTCACAAAAAGGAAAGCACTTGATTTAGTTTGTCCTTGAGCAGATAAACTAGGACTTGAATCTAGACTTATTACATGAGTCACAGTTATCGCAGTTACCATCTTTAGTTGTTGTTGCTGTCAGAAAGCTCCTCAAACTGGAAGTGTAGCGAATTGCTGTTGTTTTTGGTCTAGATTTTATGAGTGGAAATGAGACTCGTGTAATAAATCTAACTTGAATCTTTTCTTTCAAGTTTACACAAATTTAACGTGAATTTGAAGCAAAATTTACTGCACGATCTCTCCTGAAGCGGCTGCAATACCGGTTATTGCACGCGCGAAGATAATTATTCCCACCAGGAGCGCGAAGCGCGGGAGGCGAAACGACCAATGAAATGCGGTTTTCTGATGTGTGATGCAAAATTCGAATTGCGCTTCGAGGCGAAATCGAGCTGTGTCGTGAAATTTTTGACCTTGTAAAATTGAAGAGTGATATTTTGTTATTACTGTTTTCACTTTAGATCTGGGATATGTAAGTTTTTTGACTGATTGTATTAGGTTTATTATGCTTTTCTTTTGATTTTGTGCAAGTTTAACAATTGTAAAACTACATTTATTCGAATTATAGCCCTTTTAGTACGACGGTGAGACGTTGGCCTAAGCTACAACAAAACTCTTAGCTGCAGGCGGCTTTCAATTTTCTCTCAGGAATGTTAAAGAATGTTTGCGCTTTCAGCATAAAAATGTTACCTCATGCATGGTCAGTCTATGTGTTAAAACTTTTTTTGCCATATTTTGCCGCTTGCGAGATATTGAGAGAGGAAGACATCTGAATCGTTTCTTGTGGACTCTGGCCTTGTTTTTGTATCTTGTTGTTTTTGTATTTATATCAAAGATACTGTGCAAAAAGTAATCAAAATACTCACAAACAAAGAACGTTATAATAAAAAACCGACATACGGTTATCAGAGAGAGACAGTCTATTAATTTCTAAGGTTTTTTTAAATGAATGCAACATGAATTTGAATTTTAAACCTTTATGATTCAGTACGCAAATGTGGCAGAACACGAAGAACGCAAGACGCCATTCGCAATTTCTATTCTAGTTTTCCCGCCCCCGACCCAGTCCTCTGCATCACACATAAGAAAACTGTCCACTGGGCGTTTCGCCTCCCGCGCTTCGCGCTCCCTTGTTCCCCATCATCGTTTCTGTCCTCTTCTTTTTCGTCCTCTTCATCTTGACCCTCTTCCTCGGTTTCTTCTCCTTCTCTATCCGTTTCATCTTAGAAAAAATATAAGAGCGTTTACTGGAAGTAAAGTTGAGAAAATAATCGCCCAATCAAACGATACTTACCTGTAAGTTGAAGTTTGATTGAGATTCTGTGAGCCATCAGCCGGGAGTGGAGGAGGTATGCGAGAGAGAGTGCGGTCATGCGCATAAACCAGCATTTAGAGCAAAATCAATGGATCAATGGCACAAAGATAAGTTAAAGCCAAGACAGTGGAAACTGAAGTCCGAAAATGAGTGGAGGAGGGGGCGAGCATGCACCTGAACGGGCGGGCGCACACCTCCTCCTCTCCCGGCTGATGGCTCACAGAATCTCAATCAAACTTCAACTTACAGGTAAGTATCGTTTGATTGGGCGATTCTATTACGCCATCAGCCTAGGTCGTTACGGAGTTGTACGCAGCCTAAATAGTTTTGCTATGACTTATGATTCTCCCTTCTCCCCCGTTACAATGTTGCTTCGAACAAGAGTTGTCTTGCTTTACTACCAAATTGTTTCGACGGTAACGGGGGAAGCACTGGAGTTATCAAAGAAGATAATCGCTAGAATAGGCCTTTGGAAAAGAGGCCTTGTTTCAAATATTTTGTCCAAGATTGTAGATTAATCAGAATTCCAGTTGAATTGTTCTTAGTGCAATTTCGCTTCAAATCCTTTGTTGAATTCAGCTAAGCTTAGCCAAGTGAGACCCAACCTTGGATTAGGCTAGCTTAGCAGATTATGATTCAGTCAGCATTACTTAAGCTATGGCTAAACAAGGAGATTTGTCGTGTGCCACACTGTATTCGGTGTGTCTCCCAGGGTGGCTAAACATGCGAGTGACAAGCGAGCAACATGTCCCCCGAGTCATTTGCATGTCGCGGAGACAAGAAATGTTTCTGTTGTCTCCCAGAAACGTTTGCGTGTCTATTGCTACAAATTTTGTCGCGCGCTACAAAGTTTCCGTAAACTGGGAGACACGGAGGGGGACATCAATGTCGCGCACGACATGTCTCCTGGTTTAGCAAGGCCTTTCGACACGGCATAGAAATCTTGCTTTTGCTTCATTTCATGTCCAGGACGAGAACAGACCTTCTCAAAGAGGTCCAGGTCGGAAATATTTTCCTGGATAATGGTGGATATCTTGAGTAAATGAATCCATTCCACGAGCATGGCGCAACGATGGAATTGCAATCGCTTTAGGCGAGGTATTGCAGGAAATTTTTCTTGGATAAAACGGTAAATGTGCGTAACAAATGGAGCAAGACGCCCTCTACTTGAAAGATAAATAAAAACTGCTCTTTGGTACCTTTTTCTTCATTTCTTGCTTGTTCTGCTGCCAATTTTTCTTGCTGTAATATTGCAGATACCCGAGCTATTGCCTTTTCCAATGCCTCTTGTTTGACGTCATTCAGCATCTTTTCGGATTGTTCTTTTATTTTCGGTTTCATCATCTCATCTACATCAAAAATCTGTCGTAAGAAAACAAGAATTTATGATAATAATTGCAAGGAAACCACAATAAACCATAAAGGAACAAAATAGAAGAAATTATCATGATAGTGACAATGATGATGAGGATGGCGACGTCGATAATGACGATGAGAATGTTGATGATGGTATAGTGTTGATGATGATATTGATGATGATGATGATGATAATGATGATGTTGTTGATGATGATGATGACATTGATGATGATCACAATCATGATCATCATAATGATGGTGATGATCTTCTTCTTTATGATGGTATCCTCATTATGTTGATGGTAATTATGATAATGTTGATGGTGATGATGATCATGATGATGAAGACGACAATGGTGATTTTGACGATAAAAATCATTCGCGTAATCATAATAATTATCTTGATCCTTGTTATATCACTGTCACAAACAAAATAACAGAGTCATATTTAGAGTCACGGTGATAAATTATAACCATAATCACAATCATAATCATTATTAGAACCACAGTCATAATCATAATCATAATCTTGATCAAAATTGCAAACACGATCGGATTTCGATCGCAATCATAATCACAATCGAAATCACAATCAAATTAACAAATGCCAACTAACGTGCAAGTAATAAAGAGATAAAATTAAAACAGACCTTAGCGTTGTATTTCTTTGCGATTCTTTTAGCCAATGTTGTTTTTCCAGAAAGAGGCGGGCCTAAGACGCACAGCTTACATGGAGATCTTGGCTGAGGGCTCATTAGATATGGTCGTGGATTTCTGAAGAACTTATCAAGAGCATCGGCCGATGACATCACGTAGAGTTTGTCAAGGAAGCTGAAAAGGAGCGTTAAAACGCTGTTACATTATTTAAGTTAATTTCACGATGTACAAACACATGAAAATCGTGCCATTAAAAAACATTGCTTAAGTGTTTGATTAAATTTGTGTAGGGAAAAAAAGAATTTCAGTTAAAGTTAGCCTTTTTCACCTTAACAACGTATACCGTTTAGGTGTTACATCTGGTTATTCAGTAAGGGGCTCATTTCAAATTGTATTTGTTAGCATGCTCATTTCATACTGTATTCGTTATAGCATGCTGATTTGCATGTTGTATTCATCAATATGTTCACTTCATACTGTATTCGTCAGCATGTTCATTTCATACTACATTCACCCGCATGCTCATTTCATACTGTATTCGTCAGCATCTTTATTCCATACTGTATTCGTCAGCATGTTCATTTCACATGTATTCGTCAGCATGTTCATTTCACATGTATTCGTCAGAATGTTCATTTCAAATAAAACCGCATTCAAAAGGATGTCCATTTCATTGCTATTTAAAAAGAATGCTCGTTGCTTATTTCATACGTGAAGAAAATTGATTGTGAAAGTAGGCCCATGCCAAACGATCAAACATTGTTGATCCAACATTTGAGATTTGCTTGTCAAGCAAAATGTTTGACCGTTTGGCCACATCACAAAACATTGCCTGACAAGCAGAACTTGCTTGGCAGTGATTTTTGAAAACTTCAAAAACATTTCCTGCCTGCTGCAAGCACAAAATGTTTGATGAGAAATGTTTTACGATTTGGTTAAATGATCAAACATTTTGTTTTACAAGCAAACATAAAATCTTTTACAAACAATGTTTACCGTTTGGCCAGAATTTAGGCCATGTACACAAAATAAAAAACATGTTCATTCCATGCCTGATTTGTCAGCTTGCTCAATTCATACCGTACTTAGGGCATTAAAAAGTTTACAAAGAAAATTACCTAACGGCGAATTGAGGGCTTCCTTGCATAACATTGCCTTCATATAGAGCAACGGGACACAAACGACCCCATCGACTTCTCCTCCATCTAAACCCTGGAGCGATGGTTTCTGTTGCAGCGAGGGTTCGCAGCAAATCATCTGTTTCTGTATCCTCCGGAATTTCATCTTGTTCATCGCCTCCTTGCAGTCGCAACGGCACAGCAGCACGGGGGACAGCTAAGCTTTCAAGTTTCTGGAGTAAAGCCTACGGAAAGAAATGAAATTAAAAACAAAAAGATAAGCAAAATGTGAGGAATATTCATACTTTATTATTACTGTTATTATTATTAATTCTTTAATTTAAAGTTGGCTATTTATAATAGCTATTAAGAAAAGCTAATTAAGGCCAACTATCTACAAAAACATAGTTGAAATATAACAGAAATACAAATTAATTATGATTCATAAAAACCCTAACCCATGTATACAAGTTTTGCAAATCTTACAGTTGCAATGTTGGCATTTTGTGGACTTGAGATGTTTCTTAAAATTTCTTAAAGAGACTGAAGTTTAAATTGATGATGGTAATTTTGCCCATACTCTTTGACCCATAAATCTTACCGTATCGGTACCATAATTTGTTGTTTTCACTTTTGGTAAGATTAAATTTCTTGAGCATCTCAATTGATATGGCAATGCCTCAAAGATTTCGTTCATAAGCGTAGGATACTACCAGGAGAGACATCGAGCCTGGAAACTTCGGCTTCGGGTGTTTGAGAAAATGAAGGAGTGTCGAGGGAAAAGTTAGAAAGTGAACATCGAAGGGACGGAAAAAAGTTTTATATTTGAGAATAATCATTCTTTTTCAAACCACGAAACAAAATGTTTTAAGGTTCTGGCCAATCAGACATTGTTGGTCAAATATTTGATTTGCTTTCCAAGCATTGTTTTACTATTGAGCAACGTCATCAAACATTGCTGGACAGGAAAGTTTTTAAAAACATTTTCTACTTGTCCCAAGCCAAAAATGTTTGACAAGCCATGTTTTGTGACGTGACCAGACGATCAAACATTTTGTTGACAAGTAAATTTCAAATATTCAACAAATAATGTTAGATCGTTTGGTCAGGACCAAAAGAAAGGAGGTTTTCTATATCTCTCAAGCCTTTGAAGGGTATTGACCACTTGAAAATATCCCTGGGGCCTCAGCCGCCCGGTTGAGTATTTTCTTTTGACAGATGAAGGTCGTTAGGGGTTCTAGGGAACATGGGAACATGCGAAATGTATCAAGGGAACACGACAGCGTGGCAAAATTAAAAGGGAACAAGGCAACATCGGGAAACAGGGATCGGATAAAATACTCCCTATCAATGAGCTTGGCTATCAATATGAAAATTAATCCGAAAAAACTCGAGGGAACAAGGGGGATTTTCTCAGGAGAACAGGGGAGCATGTAACCCATCTTAATGACCTCATATACCTCCCGTGAACCCTTTTCAGAGCTTGAGATCACTGCTGATGATGGCTTTGAGTAAACAAAATCCATACCAACAACTACGGTGTGTAAGTACTACAGCAATTATTTGTACAAACCTTGAAGACAGCTGTTTTGGGAAGGTTTGCATCTATTTCGATTAGTTTCTGTCGCTCGTGATTCACCATGTAATCCTAAAGGCAAAAGGACGCATATGTTAAGTCAAAGGGAAGAGCAACATAGTTTAAATATTAATTTGAACAGATAATAGTCATTATCGAAATAACAAAACATAATTATTAGTCATAAGCAAAAACATATATCAGTAGAATGATCATGATAATACTGTAATCATTATCACAATTAATTCTCATGATTCATAAACCTATTCACAATCCTAGCAAAAGTGCTTTTATGATTATGATTAATCATAATTACAATCATAATCATGATTATAATCATAATCATAATCATAATCATAAAAATAATCATAATCATAATGGCAATCATAATCATGATCATAATCATAATCATAATCATAATCATAATCACAATCATAATCATTATACCTCTGCTTTTCTAAGCAACAAATCTATGTAGCTCTTTATACTGTTTTCCATATTCTCTTCGAAGTCGTCCGTTCGTGGCATCAAACGCTCCAAGAGGTCTGGGGTCAACTCTTCTGCTTCACCTTCAACGTCAGAATACTCCTAAACAAGGAAGAACAATAAGAATTGCCTAAACTCTTTTGACAAGCGGTAAGCCTTGCCATCCTTGGCTTCCCGAGAAGTTGAAATTAGAAAATTAGGCCTATCTGCATTCATTCCTGCAAAAAATGAACCAGACTGCTTAAAATTTAAAGCTCAATTACTGACCCCGGGGGAGACTTGTGGGTGTGGACGGATCTAATTCGTGGGAGGGGGTTGGAATAACCGGGGGGCTCGGACTTTGTTTGACAAACTTTGTCTGGAAACTGCTGAAATGCAAAGCGAGGGGCCTATAGTGCTTATAGGCTAAGAAAATCCATAGTTCTAACCAACAAATTGGGTGTACAAGTGAAATTTCACACCAAGAACGTAAAAGTAAGTATACTGTAGTAAAAGATACCAACATCAATATTAATGCAAAATTAATAAGCGGAGACGTCTTAATAAGAGCGGGGGGTTGGAAATTTTTAAATAATTAATGGGCGGGGGCGGCAATTAGGCACCTAAGAGTATCAAAACACTATTCTTACGCTAACGGATCTGTTGCAATCCAGTTCCCAAATATGAGCAGGCAAGAAAAAAAGAGATTAGCCGCGCTATCTTTTGCTACCAATCAAATATCAAGCATACAGTTGCTATATAGTGAATTAAAAGCACAATTGTTCTCAGAATATAAACTAAGTTTTGCTGTAGAAATATCAGGTACATATTGAATAGTTAGTGGAGTAGACATCGCTAGCAAAGGCAGTAGTTCTTAATTGCTGTTTCTTTAAACGTTTTTCGCTGGGTCATTAGAACCTCTTCGTTCCCAGCCCTCTCTGATGCGCATCAGCTTCCCACGTACGCCAGGCATCATCAAAACGAGTTTCAGCAACAGAACTAGTCCTGGGAACAGAGGCTGTAATATGATTGGTGATGGCATTTTGTTTTTGAAGTACACAAATGTGGCCGGATAGTATACTTGGAAACCATAGATCATCACGTGGGAGAAGGCAAATAACAACGCTGTGTATCCAAGACCAGATTGAACAAAATTCCACTCTTTCCATGACATTGATTGATTGACGGTCGGAAGTGACGTAATACCAAGAATAACCAATAAGGTTAGCGCTAGTACTGCACACAACAATGAAACCTCAGCATTCCATATAAGGTGATGATAAACAACTTTTTGGTGCCTGGGATGGAGACTGACATTTGCATGTATTCTACATATTCTCCTGCTAGCGCGAGGCACGAGAGAACCGCGTGCATTCCCGCGAACATCAGCGCGAACAACCCCAGCTGCTTACGCGCTTTCATCCACTTATCCAGCCAGTTTGGAAACACTGAGTACTTCGTTCCTCTGTACAACTGAAGGAAGCCTGCAATGCATCCTGGGAGGAAAACCAACGACAACAACCACAATGCCATCCAACACACGATATGGTTCACGTGATACAACGCGAGATTCCTCACAATTTTCGCGGGATCGGAGTACAAGAAACTCTCAAGGAGATAGTAACCCAAAAGGAAGACAAATAAAACCAGTGTCATGTATACTGCTGTACGCCATGCTGGAAACAGTTGCAGGGGCAACTTTTCCAAAACCTCAGCAGCCCGCAGACGCCCGCGCTCAATTGGCGTGAACCCGAGCTCTCGAGCAAACTGCATTACTGTGTTACGACTATCTGCATCATCGCCACAGATGTAAACATTGCGGCTTGCACCGTATATATCATTAGACATTGC
This sequence comes from Chrysaora quinquecirrha, assembly GCA_014526335.1. Classification (NCBI taxonomy): domain Eukaryota; kingdom Metazoa; phylum Cnidaria; class Scyphozoa; order Semaeostomeae; family Pelagiidae; genus Chrysaora; species Chrysaora quinquecirrha. Next base: position 2,820,528 of record JACTAT010000016.1, on the reverse strand, counting down.
CCATGCACTGACAGTATTAAATGCCTTGATAACATTATATGAAGGCAACATATTTGCAAGATTAATCGCATTGCATGCATCCGACATCGCCGACGCATTGCTTATATCAACAACAATCTTGCCTATAAGATCTTCACGTAGCCCTGGTAAAACCTTATCGTAGTTCTTCGCGTTTATCGCAAGGACGATAACATCTGATTTCGCGATTACGTCTTTGTAGCTCAGTGAATCCACTGATATATTTCCGACTGACTTTCGCGATGGCGTTCTGGAACCGACGACATACGGCATACCGACGATATCGCAGCGAGTTGCCAATGCTTTTCCATAATCGCCAAATCCAAGTATACCAACAGTAAGAAACTCGTTAACGATCTTCGGCTTACCAGGGACTGGAAAATCGTCCTTTCCCTTGAGCCGTGATTGTTGCTCACTCTGGGCGTTCAAAATAACCATTTCTTGTTCCATTATGTTTCAGACAAAGTTCGTTTAACAATGAAGGCTTAAACTTCTGAGAATAAAGTCTTCAATTTTTCAATTTCAACCAGCTACCTATACTGTTCCAAGTTTGTTTTGAACGACTTGCGCTATGTTTTCTGCCCGCTACGTTTGCAATTGTTATAATGTTTAAGACTTTCAGTGTAATGTTAGATGTAAAGTAAAACTCCTGCAACCCAAATGTCTAATTTTGCATGATTTTCAGACCGCTTACTCCAATCTTTTCAACTCTGCAACTGCCATACTGTTCCAGATTTTTCTTCTTTCGTTTTTCAAGTTATGTAATATCACAGAGACTCCCAATAGCACAATATTGAACTAGATAATATTATCTGTGAATATCATCTGCAACCGATGTCTCTTTTGAGCAAGTTTTCTTCAAAACCGAACGATATTTACTCTTTAAATAAAACTGAAACTTTATCCTTGAATATTTGAGCTTTTTTATTTATTTTAATCTTTTGGTTAAGGTTTACTTCCTCCTAACTTGTCCAATATTCTTAAGCCAGATGTCTTGTTCACGTGATGCTCCAATTATTTTGCATATGACATGACAGATATGTGGTATTTGCAGAAACCAATGAGGTCAAAAGAAAAGCTATAAGGCGAGCTCAAGCCCACAGAATAGAGAGTTAGTTTTGTTGGTGCCTTTTAGGCTAACTATTGTTCGTCAAATCACTTTTTATTCATTTTCGTTGGAAAGTTTCTCTTTTTTGAGGATTTTCTTCCAACCCCCCAGTACTGACAACCATTACGAAAGTCAGTTTTACCTTAGTAAACCTCGTTTTCATATTCACAGCCCAGCGCATGCGCTAGAAAAAACGAATGCCTGTAATTTCCGAGTTTCCCTCCTTCCTTTCTCCATACCATGCATTCAATTTTGTGTGTCAGGCTTTGTAGTAGAAGGGTACAGTCTTGCAAGCAAATTTGTTGCATTAATAATTACTTACTTTGCTCTCATTATTCCTTTTAAACGTGAAAAATATCTGCGAGTGCCTCCGACCTAGTTTCGAAGTTATCCTTATAGTTTATCTTTTTTAGCATGATTGGTAAAAACCCATTACATAAATCAATCACAAGACGTCACGGTGATGTCATAAAAAACTAACGATGACGTCATGATGACGTCAATAAACAAATCACAAACCTCGTCTTGTTCTCCGTTTAATTCTTCGTCTTCATCTTCCTCAGCCTCTTCCCCATTATCAATATCATCTTCATCTTCTTCGTCGCTTTTCATCTCCTTTATCTCTTCAGGGGGGTTGTACTGATCTTCAGTGTAAATCTCATTAGTAAGGGGGTCGACTCGGAACCCACGTCTTCTCGTCATCAGATCAGCGTCCGGGATCTACGGCAGAAAAAGGCCATTCCGTTATATTTTGTCATGATCGATCTTCAATATAAAACGTTTTCAAAGTTGACAGAAGTACACTTTGATCCGTTCCTATTCCGGAACGGTATCGTATCTTTTGGATACGTAAGAAACGCAGATCCATTTGCATACGTTCCTCTGATTCTTTCCCATGTAAACGCAATATAATCATAGCTTCACATATCGTATCCGAAAGGTACGGATTTTTTAGATCCGTACCTATTTCTCTCTTGCATATGGACCATTTGGACCCGGTCCGGATCCATCCCGTGTAAACCCATTAAAATGGTACCCATATCCTACCCGAAAGGTACGGATCTTTTGGATCCGAACCTTTTTCTCAAGTGCATACGCCTTTTTTAGTTTACCTATATAAGCCCTCCTTTCCTTGAGGCGTGTAGATAACAACTTCTTATTTTGGCAGTTTCTCTATTTGAACCAGGCCTAAGAGGGCCGAATTTCACAATAACACGTAGAGTAGTTTTGATTAATGAATATCTAGAACGAACTCACTTCACTTTACTTCCCATTGTGAAAATTGAGAACTTCAAATGGAAATAAAATCGACTTACTCTGAGGTTAATGATGAAGTCAGGTCGTAAAGGTAATTTCTTGATAAATTCAAACTGATCATCAATTGACATGTACTCTTCTGAAGTACACGGGAAATCATCAAGAATATAGCCTGTTTAAAAATGACAATATTTCAAAAAAAAACTCCAGAGAAATAAAAAAATTATTCGTAATATACCTACATCCACAGAGAAAAATTTTTAAACTGCTGAAAATTTTATCATTTATTGCTCGATTGAATGACGGTGCGTATAAAACGAGACTCTGAACGACACATTATAACATTTAAAAAACTAATAGATACGATATGAAACGAAGATGCTAATGAAAACAGAATGAAATGAAGTTTATGAAAATGAAGATGCTTATGAATACGGTATGAAATAAAGATGCTAATGAATATGGTATGAAATGAAGATGCTAATGAATACGGTATGAAATGAAGAACCTGTAATGAATAAGGAATGAAATGATAAGGAGTGAAATGAAGGTGCCTTGCATATGGATGAAATGATGCTTATGAATGCTGTATGAAAGGAAGATGCTAATGAACTCATCGTGAAATGAAGATGCTATTGAAAACAGCCTGAATGAAGATGCTTCTAAAACGAAATGAAATGAAGATTCTGATGAAAATGGTCTGAAATGAAAAGGCTTAAGAGAACGGTATGAAATTAATATGACAACGACTATGGCATGAAATGAAGATATTACAAAAACAGAATGAAATGACGATGCTAAAGAAGACGGTATGAAATGAAGATGCTAATATGGTATGAAATGAAGATGCTGATGAATATGGTATGAAATGAAGATGCTTGTGAACAGGGTATGAAAGAAAGATGCTAATGAATATGGTACGAAGTGAAGATGCTAATGAATAAGGAATAAAGTGAAGATGCTAATGAAAATGGTACGAAATGAAGATGCTAATGAATATGGTATGAAATGAAGGTGCTAATGAAAAAGGTATGAAATGAACATGCTAATGAATACAGTATGAAATGAAGGTGCTAATGAAAAAGTTATGAAATAAAGATGCTAAAGAACATCTATGAAATGAAGATGCTAATGAAAAAGGTATGAAATGAAGATGCTAAAGAACACGGTATGAAATGAAGATGCTAATGAATATGGTGAAGGTGCAATGGTGTTTTAGCGCCAGTCGCTAGGATCTCAGTAGTAGGTTAACTAATCGAAACCTCGACCATGGCCATGACAATACCGTGATTGGGCTCGAACCTTGACCACACTAAGCTTCTGACACCACGAATGAAGTTGCCTATGTGTGAAATGAAGATGCTGTGTATTTGAATACGATGTAGATGAGCAAAATATCACAGCGCAAGAAACATGAAAGGAAGGCTTAGAAAATAATCAGACATGGAAGGAAGATGGTGTTGAATATAACATGAAATGAAAACTTTACACATTTTTGAAAACATTTCTCCTGTTCCCAAACAGCTCTAAATGTTTACACGGAAGGAGTGAAGGAGTGAAAAGAGTGAAGTTTTCAATTCAAAGGTGTGGAGTTGTATAATTTCTTACCGTAATGTGAAACTTCTGGCGATTTCAGCCTCTCTTCTAATATTTTTAACGACAACTCTTCAGGGACAGCCTCGCCGCGTTTCAAGATTTCCTCTGCCTATTACAAAAAGATTCAGTTTAGACTTACTTTTCTTGGTCAAATTTATTCACCGCTTTTCATCATCGTCATCATCATCTCATTGTCATCATCATAAAATCTTCGCCATTATCATCTTCATCATCATTATTATCATCATAATCATTATCAATAACATCATCATCATGATCTCAATCATTGTCATTATCATTATCATAATCATCATCATTAAAAACAAAATCTTCTTCACCATCAACATCATTGTCATCATCATTATCATCATCAACATCATCATCATCATCATCATTTTTGTCATCATCATCATCATAATTCTTATCATCACAATCGTAACTTAATTCATCTTCATCATTGTCAGCATCATCATCAACATCGTCATCACCATCATCATTATCACAACCATCATCATCATTGTCATCATCCTGTCTTGGCAATTATCATCTTCATCATCTTCTTCATCTTCATCATCATCATCATCATCATCGTAATTCTTATTATCATAATCATAACATAATTCATCTTCATAATTGTCAGCATCATCACCAACATCTCCATCATCATCATCATCATCATCATCATCATCATCATCATCATCATCATAATCATCATTATTGTCATCATCATAATCATAGCATAAATCATCATCATCATCAAGAATAATACGGCATAAAATTTATTAATTTACCTGCTTTCCACCTTCAGTTTGCAAATCAATGGCTTGATTGATGCTGCTTGGGCCTGTTGTAACAAACAAAAATAAATTGTGGGTACATATTAGCAGGGCCGTCCCTACATTGGGGGTGTTGGGGGTGAGACACCCCCCCCCCTGGAAAAAGGACCAGTCGGCAAATCGGTAGTTTCAGTCGGTGAAATCAATTTTTTATACATTCGTGAATCATTTATACAGAGTAAAGGCTAAGGAAAACAATGGGAAATAAAACAGAACTAGTTCAAAAGCATGGAACATCTTTGCTTGACAAGGGAGGGCCGACCAAACGAAGTTTACAATAATTGATTTCCGTGCTTATAGATCTATAGAACAAATTTAAAGATCTATTCATTGCATGAACTGTAATGCAGTATCAATTAGACTCTATAGAAAGCAATAATATTTGTCAATCTTTCGGATGTGTTTAGAATTCAGACGTTCTAAGATGGTTCCGCTTTTGACTACAATTTTGAAGTTTTGTAGCACTCAAAGACCATAAGAATTCCGTGTGAATTCCATGATAGAGTTTAAAGAAAATTGCATTTTAAAAGTTCCGAAAAGGCCGTTAGAGCAATTCTAGCTTCAGGTTTTTCCAAAATTTTCCGGGGAGCATGCCCCCGGACTCCCCTAGCGGCGTGCGTCTTCGGTGTTTTCAGTTGGACTCTAGTCGGCAAATCGAGATTGTCACACCCCACCTCGAGAAATTTTGTCGGGACGGCCCTGCATATTAGTGGCTAATTGCTGATCAGAGGGGTTGGGCATTCAGGATCTAATTGGTGGGGGGGGGCAAAAATAAACAAATTAATGTAATTCTTAATGAGCACCTTGGTTCTAAACAAGAGTGGGGGCTGGAAATTTTTCAAGAAATAATTAAGTGGGGATAGCAATTGGGTACTTGCTCTAAGGTGCCAAATAAACGGTGAGTCTTAATAAATGGGGGGGGGGGTGGTAACTATTTGAAAATATTAATAAATGGGGGGTTTAATAAACGGGTGGGTGGGGAATTTTTATACACTACACTACCTAAGACACTATACTATTTCTATTATACACTACACTACCTATGATTACACTACTGAGTGTTAAAGTTTTGTACACTACTGTGTTTTTTCTGAGTTATTTCATCAAAAATAAGGTTTGTGAAGCGTAGTTGACTCCTTTCACAAGTGAAATTCGTTCTTCCAAAATTTTTTCTTCCAAAATTAATAGACGGGGGGTCCTAAAAAGGTCCATAGGGGTTGGGGAAAAAGCTCAAAATTAATAAACAGGAGGATGTTTATTTGTCACCTAAGAGTAAGTGTATCAAGCCACCTATCTTAAACAACTCTTTGACAAGAATCCTCCCTTTCAAGTAATGATTTGAAATAAGTCTACCTCCAATATAAGTTAATACCTCATGATCCTTTTTAGGGCTACATACATTTTAATATTTCATCAATGGTAATAATTAGTCAATCTCACCATTTACAAACTGGCATTTCCAAACTCTTGATAACATTTTGGCAATTGTGGTTTTTCCTGATCCCTGAAAATAAAGAAATGGAATGAATTATATATGAAGAGGATTAATAGGATTATTTATGATGTTTTTTCATAATTTAAGATCTATTTCTCTGAAAAGCGCAGAGAACTGTGGTTAATATTCAATATTGGTTGAGTTTAACAGAATTTAACTCAGTTTAAGAGGGCAGCATAGTGTAGTGGTTAGCACTTGGGTCTTCTGGGCTCAAGGTCTTCAGTTCGAATCCAGGCTAGCGAGCACAATTTACAAGGTGTAAAACCTGGGGGGGTTCTTCCATAGAGCAGGTTGGTGAATATGAGCTTATGAGCCACTCATTCCGGTAGGGTCTTGTTGATTCCAGGTATCTTTTCAGGTATCTTATTTGCTGATTTTGGTATATATTCTGGTGTCATTTAAAAAAAAATCAGTATACTTTTGGGTAGCATTTTTGTGTCGGCAACCCTATCGGGTTGTATGTTAATCACGGTAGGTATCATTTGTGGTGGATTTTCTATTTTGAATACTGTATGATCCTTGGCGGCCTTGAGCGATTCTCGGTATTCCGTGTATAAAAGATCTCTTTCAAGATCAAAGTAATGACATCTGTCTTTATGACTGGACTGCTATTCTGGTCCAGGTATCTTTTTGGGTTCAGGTTTCATGATATTTGGTATCCATTCAGGTATCTTTGTTTTCCATGATCTGCAGGTTTCATTTCAGGTATCCTTTTCACGATCTGTAGGAATCCATTCTGGTGCACCTTTCCACCCTGGAGAGACTCACCTGTAACCAAACATTCTGGAAGAACTTCCCTTAAGTAAAAACCTTGCTCTCTGTAATTCAGGTGATCATGTGATAATGCTGGACCCGTCAAACTAAAAACTCTTATACTTACTGGCTTCCCAAAGATGATGAAACATGCTGGCTTTGAGTGAAGAAATCTTTTCTCAGTCTAAACAAATAAAATATAGATAGATAAATGAACAAAACATGAATTATTGCTCCAAACCTTTTTAAGAAACTTAGATTTCTAAGATCATGCTAGTGAATATGTAGAGACTGCCATCCAAGGAGGTGGATAGATAACGAAAAACATGGAGCAAAACTTAGCCTTTAGCAAAAAACTTTTAGGCCAAACCAACCTCATCTTCATCGAATGGATCGATCTGCACCCCAGCAGCAATCCGCTGGCTTGAAATTGCTGATGTTGGTCTTCTGTCCTTCTTCATAACTATTAACAAGCTTTTAATTCATAAAAAACAGCATAAGATGTACAAAATTAAATAAAAAACTGTAATAAAACGTCTTTTCTTGAGCTCTCCAAAATCGAGCAACTCGCTTGCCGTTTGCCATTTTGTGATTTTCAGAAGATATGATTGTCGTCAGGGCAACCAATCTTTGGCACAGGTCACAGGTAGACCAAAGTATTTTTTTCTGTCACCTGTTCTCAGCAGACCACGATTCCTTCCACTTCGGTCGATTTGGGACTGAAATTTTCGGTAGATTTTTTAGAAACAAGGCAGACTTTACGAAAGTAGTTTTATCGAAACGCTTGTAGGTCAGCTAACCATCTTCACAGAAAAAGAACGTATAATTGTTGAACAATTAAACCAGATGGTTGAAGAAGAGGTTATGTTTCGAAGAAGAGGTTGATGAACCTTGAACTTTGGTTATTTTAGTTGTTTTGTTGCGTAATGTTTAATCGAACGATTCATAGACTTTTCTAGAACATTTTACACTATTACTATTTTCTGATTGGACAGTTATTTAATCGTATCATATATTCTTACTTCTGATTGGTTTTTAGGTTTTTTAGTTAGGGCGTTTTGCCATGTGCTTTCTGATTATAAAAGGTTTTGAGCAGTTAATTTTAAGGGAGTTGATGTTACGAATTAGTAAAGTAAAGCTTACAGCGCTGTCGTCTTTCTGAAGTGAATCCTGTCGTGCTGCGGTCCTGGTTCAACCTTATAAAGGTCGTAAGTCAAACTTTTGCCCTTTAGTAGAAGTAATTTCAAGCTGATATATCATTGTTATAAATCTGTCGTATAACATACTGGTGTCCACGACGTGACTCGTGGAAAGAAGTTTTGTACTGAAGTCAAATTTTGTCGAACGTTGTGTTATCGTTATCCGTCGTAATCTTGAATCTCACGTGAGATCAAAGTAGGAGTATTCGTTCTTTAACTTGACAGAACAGAGCAATTCTCAAAGAATAAATTCTACTTGATATTGAATGAACGCTGTTTATATTGCCAGAATAATTTGCTTCAAGAACGCTGATATTCATATTCACGTATTTTTGTGCATTGACTGATTTCGTGTATTTTATTCTACTGCCCGTGAAAGTCGTCCTTCGCTATCTTTCACGTACTTGCATCGTTTTATTCTCGTATTTAATATTTTATTGGTTTATTAATCTGCACGTTTTGGCCAAAACAATTATGGAAGCCACTATTGACGATCTGCAAACGCGTGTCACTGCTATGCAAGCTGCTCTAGAGGGTAATGCTCAATCGGGACTTTTAAGCAACCCCGTTTAGTGGGTATTCCACTGAGGATGTCAACGAATGGATTGATAAATTTTCTAGACTTGCGAGGTTTTATAATTGGAGCAACGCAAAGAAACTTGGTGCTCTTCCCCTTTTGTTGAGTGGGCCTGCTTTGGCCTGGTTTCAAACCTTACCTGATGAAACTACAGGAAATTTCGAAAATCTGCTTCAAGCTTTGAAAAATAGATTTGGGAATCAAGATCTCCAGTTTCTTATCAGACAAGAACTTTATGCTCGGAAGCAATATGAACATGAACCCCTTGTAGTCTATACTGAGGATATAATTAAGAAATGTCAACGTTTAGAATTGACCGATGTTGAAATGATGAATATTTTTATCAACGGCCTTAATCCAGAAATAAAAAATCACGTTGTTTTGAACAAGCCAACCAATTTCGCTGAGGCAGAAAACCTTGCACGCCTCCGTGATGCTGTTTCGAAGTCTTTCAGCCCAACAATTTCAGACACCAATTCACAGGACAAACGCATAAAAGAGCTCGAAGGCCAAGTTAATCTGTTGCTTGCACTAGCTGGTCCGAACAACAAAAATACTCAATCCTCACACCAGCCAATCAATGCTTTCAATTCAGCCAACAACCTTATGCCTGGTTGTGATTTTAATCCACCAACTGAAGATTCTTACGGCCTCCAGAATTTGAGATCTGACCTCATTGCGGCAATGGATCAACGCCTAGAAAATAGTCCTCGTTTCCCACAGAATAATAGGCCCAGATTTCAAAGATCTAATGTCAGGGGGCGAAACCTTCGCGCTTCCGATGGGCAACCTATTTGCAATTCTTGTCGTCGTGTTGGTCACGTGGCTCGCTATTGCGACATGAGCAATTATGCCCCAATGAGAGAAAACAGAGTTACACAATTTCAGTCTGGTTTTCAAGATTTTCGTCCAAACCCCCGTCCCCAGTCCAACAGAGCCTTTGCGGGGTATCAAATGCAGCCACCAAACTCGCAAAATTTAAACGGTCAAGGGCCTTCCCGCTGGGGAACTGAAGGCCCCGAACATTGTCAGTCAAGTGAAACCCCCGTCTGTATATCCTGATGAAATGAGTGACATTTCCTTTGAAGAATGGGTTGAAAAGCGTCAAGGTTCAAAAGTCTCTGAATTGCCTTCGAATAACAGAAATGATGAAATTCGTAATGAATCAAATAAAGAAATCAATGCAGTTCCTTGTTTATCGAATAACAGCACTTCAAAACCTGATAACGTAGCTTGTTCTGGAAATGTTTTAATCTGGGGAAGTGTTCTCAAAACGAATGTTAAGCTTTTAGTGGACACTGGTGCCGCTGTTTCAGTCATAAGTGAACATTTTATGAATCAATTTTGCGCCCCAATTTTTCGCTGCAAGAACCGCGTGACGAAATTGCGAGTATTCAAACTGCAAATGGCGCGACTGTTCGTGTAATGGGCTTTGTCACTTTTCCTATTGACATAGGTAATCATCAGTATGAATGTAGAGCATCCATTATTCCTGGCCTCGCTTACAATGTTGTCTTGGGTCGTGAGTTTCTCCATGAAAATAGTGCTGTGATAGATGTTTCTGGCCAAATTGTCACTTTTGCTCCCGGGAATACAGTTTCATTCACTGCAGGAAATTCACCACCTCTACTTTGCTCTGTCGTAGTGGCCTCGACGCAAATTATAGAACCTCGCTCTGAAACAATCATCCCTGCACATCTTGCCATTCCACCATCGTGTGCTGTCACCGGTCTTCTTGAAGGCAATGACCATCTCACTACTCGTTTTCGTCTTATTGGCGCTGCCTCACTCTCATCTCCAACTGCTGAAGGGAATGTCTCGTTTCGATTGTTGAACCCCTCTGATGAACCTGTCATCCTTCATTGTGGCTCTGAAATTGCAACGTTCACAGAACTACAGCCAGATGATATTCTACCAAATTCTGCCTTTGATCAGAACATTTCTGCCATACATGCCACATCACCATCTCATAAGGTCGAACAAGACAGCCTTGTTGCCCAATTGAAGTCCGTTAAGAGTCCTGATCTTTTAGAGCCTGAAAATGCTGCGTTATCTGATTTGCTCTTGTCATACTCTGATATCTTCGCCACGTCAAGTCTTGATTTAGGTCGTACCTCTATCATTGAACATGAAATTTATACAGGCGATGCAAGACCTATAAAGCAATCCCCGTATAGGGTTTCCCAAACCCAAAGACAAGAGATAGACACACATATTTCAAATATGTTGCAACAGAATATAATACAGCCTTCGTCTAGTCCCTGGAGCTCACCCATTGTTTTGGTAAGAAAAAAGGATGGTACGACTAGATTTTGCGTTGACTATCGGAAGTTGAATGCAGTCACTAGGAAGGATAGCTACCCACTCCCTCGAATCGACGACGCTCTCGATGCACTTGCGGGATCTAAGTACTTTACTACCCTCGATCTTCAGTCAGGTTACCATCAGGTTGCCATGGATCCATATTCTCAGTCAAAAACAGCTTTCATATCCCATGCTGGACTATTTGAATATAATGTTATGAGTTTTGGGCTGACAAACGCACCTCCTACATTTCAGCGTCTTATGTCACGGGTCTTAGCTGGCTTAGAATGGAAACTGTGCTTGATTTACATTGACGATATTATTGTATTCTCTTCTGATTTTGAAGATCATTTACATCGATTATCTTCAGTGTTCGATCGGTTGCGTGAAGCTAATTTGAAATTGAAACCCAGCAAATGTCATTTCGCTCGTCACAGTGTCAAATTTCTAGGCTTTGTCGTCTCTCCTGAGGGTGTGTCACCAGACCCTGATAAGCTGACAGCTGTACATAGCTTTCCTGTGCCACAGAATGTAAAAGATATTCGAAGTTTTCTTGGTCTTTGCAACTATTATCGTCGCTTTGTACATAACTTTGCTCAAATTGCCTCACCTTTGAATCATCTTACTCGCAAGAATGTCGAATTCGCCTGGAGCGCTGAATGTCAGCAAGCATTTGAAGATTTGAAACGTAATCTTTGCTCGAACCCAGTCCTTGCATATCCCAGCTTCACGGAGCCTTTCCATCTTTACACAGACGCTAGTAGCTCCGCTCTTGGTTGTATCTTAGGCCAGCGCATTGACAATGTCGAATATGTAGTCTCTTATGGTGGTCGTGAGCTCAGTAGTGCTGAAAAACGATATAGCGCAACGGAACGCGAAGCTTTGGCCGTGGTTGACGGTATCAAACGTTATCAACCGTATTTGTACGGTCGTAAATTCTTTGTCCATACCGACCACAGTAGTTTAGCATGGCTCATGAAAATCAAGGACCCAACTGGCAGACTTGCTCGATGGGCTCTCCTCTTGCAACAGTTTGATTTCGACATCCTATATCGCCCAGGTTTGGCTAATGGTAATGCGGACGCTCTTTCTCGTCGCTCTTATGCTTCTTCGCCCGTTTCTGCTCTATTGCCGCCTGTTTCTCTGCCTGTCGTCTCAATTGAGCATCCATGTCCTGCTCCTCCACAGTTATCGCAGATGCAACGCGAAGATCGTGATCTTTGTGCTATTATCAACTATCTGGAGACTTCTCAGTTACCAAGTGACGATTCTAGAGCTCGGGCTTTGCTTCTCTCCGCCGATTCCTACTACATTGACGAGACTGGAATTCTTTGCCACTTATGGACTCCCGGCAAGCGTCAGGTTCAGTCATTACGTTCTCAAGTCGTCATCCCTGCCAGCCTCCGTCGCGAAATATTGATTTCATGCCATGATGAGCCTACTGGTGGTCACTTGAGTGTTTTCAAAACGTATGAAAAAGTACGCTCTCGATTCTTTTGGCAAGGCATGTTTAAAGATATAGAACATTGGTGTTTGTCCTGTGTGGACTGCGCAATGAAGAAATCACCTCGGGGACACAAGAAAGCTCCTCTACTGCCTATTCCCGTTGAAGGGCGTTCGATCGCGTCGCAATGGACATTATGGGCCCCTTACCTGTCACCAACGATGGCAATCGTTATATTATTGTCTTTTCCGACTATTACACGCGCTGGCCGGAAGCATTTGCATTGCCTTCCACTGAAGCCCCACGTATAGCTGAGTTACTTGTTAACGAAATCCTTGCTCGCCATGGTGCCCCTAAAACATTATTGTCGGATCGTGGTTCAAACTTTCTTGCTTCAATCGTCAAAGAAGTATGTAAATTAATCAACACACGCCAGCTACATACCACAGCGTATCATCCGCAGACGGACGGATTAGTTGAGCGCTTTAACAGCACATTGGCCGACGCTTTATCCATGTACGTCAGCAGTAATCAAAAGGACTGGGATCGTCACTTATCGCTTGTGTTATTCGCATTTCGTGTAGCACCTCACGCTTCAACGCACGAATCACCGTTTTATCTATTGTATGGACGTGAGCCCCGTCTGCCGATTGATGCTGCGCTTCTGCCCCAACACCGTCTCTGTCTTCGTCCGTCGCTCAACACAGAGCTCGAATTGTTGAAAACCTCGAAAACGCTCGTCGTATCGTTAAGTCAAATACCGAATTAGCGCAACTGCGTATGAAACAACAGTACGATAAACGCAGTGCTCCCGTACCTTTCGATATCGGCTCCAAAGTTTGGGTATATACACCAAAAAGCCGCAAAGGGCTCTCCAAAAAGTTAGCGCATAACTACCATGGACCATACCGCATCGTTTCCAAGCTTTCACCGGTCCATTTCAAGCTCCAGACCACAGATAATCGCCCTGTTAGCGTCCCGGTTCACGCAAACCGGATGAAGCCATACATCGACCCTAATGCTCGACCAATCTCCGCACCATCAATCGATGATTCGTCACTTGATCTCGCCGATAATGATCTACCACCTGATAGTTTCCTCGCAAATGATACTAAAGTGGACAATATGGCTCACCACTCAGCTACTGAACCAACGATTACTCGTCCAGAAGACCTGTTTACTCCGCAACAGATTCATCCCGCTTGATAATTATGGCGAGCCAGGAGGCTCTCTCTTAAAGGGGAGGGTGATGTTGAACAATTAAACCAGATGGTTGAAGAAGAGGTTATGTTTCGAAGAAGAGGTTGATGAACCTTGAACTTTGGTTATTTTTAGTTGTTTTGTTGCGTAATGTTTAATCGAACGATTCATAGACTTTTCTAGAACATTTTACACTATTACTATTTTCTGATTGGACAGTTATTTAATCGTATCATATATTCTTACTTCTGATTGGTTTTTAGGTTTTTAGTTAGGGCGTTTTGCCATGTGCTTTCTGATTATAAAAGGTTTTGAGCAGTTAATTTTAAGGGAGTTGATGTTACGAATTAGTAAAGTAAAGCTTACAGCGCTGTCGTCTTTCTGAAGTGAATCCTGTCGTGCTGCGGTCCTGGTTCAACCTTATAAAGGTCGTAAGTCAAACTTTTGCCCCCTTTAGTAGAAGTAATTTCAAGCTGATATATCATTGTTATAAATCTGTCGTATAACATTATTTTGTACCTTCCTTCCACCCTTTCTTTACGTTAATCTCCAATATTTTCTGTTCTTCCGAAGTGGTTCGGCCATCAGGGTTCAGAACGCGTCGAGATATCTACAAATGAAAAAAAATTCAAAACAGTTTCTTTCTGGAACATGTTTTATCACGTGATTAGAGTACTGGACGTCGATTCGCTGGTCAAAATGCTAACGAACCAATGGGTGAGCAAACTGCAAACCTCTCTGAAGCTGCGAACGTAGGGGGGGCCTTAAAATTGCGAGGCTTTTAAACAAACTTGCAATTTCCCGTTATCTGGTCAAAAATGAACGTCAGAAATTTAGGCCAGTTTTCAAAAATTCAACATGCATCCAGAAATCTGCGTTCTTCAGCGCATGCGTTTGTACCCTGCGGAACTTCCATCTCCATTTGGACTCCTTTTTCAACACGTTCTCATGTCTTAACCTAAGAGACATTTCTGAAGTGCATTTCAGAACAAGCACTGCATACCAGTGCTGCCAGCAGATTTTTGTACCAAACTTAAGCTGTTTAACTTCAAAACTGCAATAAAAACGGAGGCGTCTTTGGACATACTTTTTTTAGCAATACTTATATTAATTGTCTTTGATTTATTACATGTTTTTTTTTATAAGAAACCTTAACTCTGAGTTGAGGCTGGAGTTCCTTAATTTTTCAACAAAATGAGGCTGAAGTTCTTTATGCTGTTCCTTTTCGTGAGATATGTTTGAATACTAATTTTTACAGCAAATTCATATAAACTTGCTTCTTTTTCTAACTTTAAATATAAATGGAGTCTTTTTTGGAAGAACGATGGGAAATACATTGTTATTCTGCTATTTTCTTGCACAAATCGTCTTGTTCTTGAAAAAAATTATTCTTAGATTTTCATCCGAGGCTCGGCAGTTTCTTAAAGTACCTTAATTTTTTGGGAATTCTCAGCCTCGAGTTCCTTATAAAGGTGTTCTTTATAAAAAACACGTGTAGTACCCAATTTCAGAATTGCCAGTGGAAACATTGCTGGACAAACTTTAAGGTTTTTTCGTCTGACACTCCTCAGAGTATAAACGTTAGAAACAGATCGAAGCAATTGAGTAAGGAGGAATTTATATCCAGATCGAAATGCACCAATCAGAAAATAGCGCTGAGTTGGCATTGTGTTTGAAACCCCAATCAGCTTGCAGGATACAGCTGGAAGACCAAGAGGATTAATTGAAGAGTCCGAGTGAGAAAACGAACTCTTTCTATCTACACAGAACTCACCAATGATTTGAAAACAATCCTTGCTGTAACTTTCTGAACAATTTGGGTTGTCAAGGTATATATGAAGAGAATGCTGGGCGAAATGTAACTTATTTGGGTGGTATGTATGTCTAGTTTATTGAACAACGGAAGTGCCCATCAGATAACCCCCAATGTAGCCAGACACCAAACACTGGATGGCAAAAGGGTGTGGTCAAGGAAAATAAGGGTGTGGTTTTTAAGAACAAATAACCTGTTTGTATCCTGCAACACTTTTGCATCAGATTAAGCCCATGTACAAGACATATCTTGGTAGTGATGGGGGGCCTCCTGTGCACCCATTGGCTTCCCCACCTCATAACCCCAAGATGGTGGGAATATATTCAGTTTTTAAAATTAACTGATTTTCTTTAGAACACAAACCTTCATTTTCTTTGTAGCTCCAGTGAATAATTCCTCGTAAGATACATTGAGATCATAGTTGATAGGGGGGTCTTGCTTGCCACCCCTGTTCTGAAAAGCAATATCCTCAAACTCCATTGTGCCAAAGGGATGGCCAGGTCGACCACGACCCCTGTTTATACCAGATCTGCTGAACCCATTGAAGCCAACACCACCGCCACCTCCAAAGCCTCCAAAGCTTTCAAAAATATCTAGAAGAAAAATATCATGATAATTGAGAAATCAAGGATTTGCCATAGACCGTTTCCATGAGCAGCCAACAGCATTGAAAGTTTGAAATCATAAGATATGGAATTTTCAATGCAAAAATCGCACAAAGCAACCAAAATTATGTACAAAGTTTCACTGTCCTAGCACTTGTAACTTAATTTTCTGAACATTCAAAGTTCATGATGCTACTGTATAAAGGCTTTGACCAAGGGCCGTTGAGAGCCTGAGTGGGCCTTGGGGGTAATGTAATTGTACCTTAACAGTCTGAGCCCCAGACCTCTGACCCTTCTCACTGGACACCCCCCTCTTGACGGTACTGCTTTGACCACAAAAAATGAAGTTGGCAAAACTTTTCACCCCACTCACTCTATTAGAAAATCGTAAAATTTGAATGCTCGCAAAATCGATAATACAAGCGCTGAGCTAGTGCTTCATATGAATTTGGCATAGAAAGCTTTCTGTCTTTAAACTTTAAAATTTTCTGCAATTGCCCATAAAAAAGTCTACATTGAAATGTATTTCTTCAGATAGCCAAATCTCTGCGAATGATTAAAAAATTTGACTGAGATTGATGTGTAAGAATTATTTTAGACGAAAAGCAAATTTGGAAATTCTAAAAATTGACCTTTTATGACGTCACACTTCGGTACTCTACATAAAGACATATAGATAGGTAGGCCCAAAATGAATACTTGCTTGCAAAAGGATCTTCATCTCCAAAAAAATTCTTGAATGTTGCATTGGGATCGATGTTAAATGACGAAAAAGTAAACCCTTCTGGCATTTGAAATCCTCCAGCATTTCCTCCGGCGTTTCCTTTGAGTCCTTCTTCGCCGTATCGATCATAAACCTCCCTTTTCTGAGGGTCAATAAGCGCTTCGTAGGCCTCGGCGACCTCCTTGAATTTCTCCTCTGCGCCAGGACTTTTATTTTTGTCCGGGTGATACTTCAGCGCGAGTTTTCGATACGCTTTCTTTATCTCGTCATTACTGGCACCTCGAGGCACCTTCAGGATATCGTAATAGTCTTTTCCCATGATTAAAACAGCACAAACGAGCAACAAGAAATCACACAACTTGTCTGTCTGACTTTGGCCTAATTTGCGAAGGTGAAAGTATTTATGTAAGAATCCTCCTCCGCATTAACCAGTCTATCAGCTACCAGCAGCTCCTAGAAATTTCTAGAAACTTCTGGTGTAGAAATTTCAAGAAGTTTCCAGAATTTTTAACAAAAAAGTTCATTTATTGAAATATAAAACTGTCTTTTCTATATCGTATAGTTAGGTATATGCAAAAATTTTTAAAATTGTCGAAATTTATTGCATTGTCATCAACATAGGGTGCTTGTGATCGCCCTTACCAAAAATCAAAATGCATTCAGCGAGATTGTGGGATTTTCGGGGACTTCTTTCGATTTTCGAATTCTCCACTTTTTTAAGCTACCATTTACGATGATTTGTATTCGCTTCGTTTGATCATACATATTTTCATTGTGAAGGACTTTGAGGATTTTTTCCTTATTTAATATTTCAACTTTTCAAGAATTTAAATTCTTGAAAATAAATATATAAAACTAAAAATAAATAATATTAGAAACAAAATACTAAATTAAATGCATTAATTTACTTTAATTTCAATGTTTTATTTTCTACTTTTCGTTTGACATTGAAGAACAACGATTTTACATACAACACTGTGAGAAAAAATTTCTTTTATATCATATGGACACCCTATGGACAGATGTTTCGAGAATTTCAAAGAACTTTCTTTCCACAGGGTTCCAGAAGATTCCGGAAATTTCTGGAAATCAGCTGATTTTGGTATAAATACCGCAACTTTTGGCCACAAAAGATTAGATCAAAATATTTTGAATGTTCGCTGCTAGAGTTTTGTTGGAAAGATTTTAAGATGCCTTACACTTTTTATCCTCGAAGCTTTTACGATCCGTTTGAAGATTGGCTACCAAGTTTTGGATATTTTGAGAGAAACCAGCCGGCTTGGGTGGCTAGGCCAGTGCAGAGTAACTTCTTTTTCCGGTAGATGTGAGTCAAGAACACTACAGACAATCAACAGATGGTAGGGGAAGTTCAAGAAAGCCTCCGAAGAATCAGAAAGAAAAGGATGCGTCAGAAAAAGCGAAGAAGAACGATCCGGATCAAATGGAACGACCTGTTGGTCGAAGTGACGTCGCCGTAGGCCATCGAATGAAGCCAAAAATTCACCCGAAGCCTTCGACAAAATATTCTACGGAGCAAAATAAACCACAAAATAATCTGAGGTCTGAGGAAAGATTAAATGAACTTAAAGATATCAAGAAAACAGGTGTCGATCTCAGGGATGTTTCAAAAATAGTCCAAAACAATTCTGAAATTTCAACAACAGAAGTTTGTGTAAACAACGAATGCCCTTCGACTGCAAATGGGCTTGAGAGAAGTACAGATGAAGAATTGAAAACTTTATGTGATGGTGAAGAAGAAAGCAAAGAAATTAAAGAAGAAACGAGTGATAAAATGGGAACAAATAATTCGTCAATAAAAGAGAAGAAATTAAAAACTATTGAGGAAATTGGAATTGAAGTGCAACAGTTATCCGATAAAGTTCAGGGACTGAAAGGGACGAAAAATTGAAGGAATTTCTCTATCTTGAAGAAATGCTTACAAAATGTTTACTTCGGCTTGATGATATCGCCACCGATGGACTAGAAGATATTCGAAAATCTAGAAAAGCAATTGTTGAGAAAATTAACACAGAACTGCAAAATTTAGAAGATAAAATGGAAGCTAGAAAACAGAGGGAAGAGGAAAATTCGAACTCGAAAAAAAATAGTGAAATAACAGTTGAAATATTACGAAGTAGTTCAAATGATTACCCGACTAAAAACATTGAAAATTAATTTTTAAAACGATTGTAGTGGTTTTGTATCTTTTAAATTATTGATGGTTAGAATCCTTTATATAGTTAGTTAGCTGCTTTGTCTTGTCTTACTTGAATGTTGATTTAAATATACGTTGCTTATTGAGAGTTTATTCTATAATGAGACTCGAAATATTCTTTTTGAAATGTTCATCAAGTAGTTTCTTATAAAAACTACCTGTAGCTTGGACATTTATTAAATGGGTGAGGAAAGTCACCAGCTATTTGTGATTCAAGGCAAAGCAAAAGGCAATAGAATCACGAGGTGTGGTCACGTCGAGTGTAAGGAAAATAACTAACTATAATTAACTACCTAACAAACAAAAAAACTAACTTACTAGCTAGACAACTAATCAACTAACTTATTTACTTACTAACTGACTAACTGACTAATTAACTAACTTATTAACTAACTAATTAACTTACTAATTTACTAACAAACTAACTAACCAACTTTCTAACTAACAAGCTAGCTACACCACTAACTAACTAACTAAGTAACTAACTAGCTCACTAATTAACTAACTAACTAACTTACTAACTAAGTGAGTAAGAAATAATTAACTAACTAGCTAACTAACTAGCTAACTAACTAACTAACTAAACCAACTAAATAACTAACTAAGTAACTAAGTAAGTAACTAACTAACTAGCTTACTAAATGAAAAACTAAATAATTAACTAACTAACTAACTAACTAACTAACTTGAACTAACTAACTAACTAACTTACTAACTAACTTACTAACTTGAACTAACTAACTAACTAACTTACTAACTAACTTAACTAACAAACCAACAAGCTAACTAACTAACTTTTTCACTAACCAACTAACTAACTAACTAACTAGCTAGCTAACTAAGTAACTAACTCACTTGCAAACTAACTAACTTACTTACTAACCAACTAACTATAAAAGGCATCAACCTCAAAAAAGGGGCTTATCAAAGAGGATCGCGTTTTCGAGACAGTAGCTGAATTGATTTTTTACAGTACTCACTCAGCTATTCACCCTCTTGTCCCTCAGGCCATACAGCCTCTGGCTATTCGTTCGGGATCCTACAACTTTTGAAAACCCTTCAAAAAGCATTTTTAGTGTAGCTATAAAACTCAAGAAACTCGAAAAATTTCTCGTAATACTCAAATATATGATATCTGTATTTATATATATGACATGTGCATACATAAATAAATAAAAGGCGTAATTTTACATTAGAATAATGTGTGCTTAGTAGAGAAATATCTCTGTACAAGTTATCAACAATAATAGTTAATATTAAAATATTATTATAAAATAAACAATTCAACTCTCTGATTAAAAAATCAACAGCAAGATGTAATTTTTATATTACTAATTTATATGATTAACAAAATCGAACTTTTAACTGTAACAAGCTAACAGGAGGATTAACAGCCCTGGCAAAAAAACTCAAACATTGTTTGCCAAACATTCGAAATTTGCTTGTCAAGCAAAATGTTAAATTTTGGTCACGACACAAACATTCCTTATCAAACATTTTTTGCTTTTGCAAGACAAAAAAGGGTTTAATAAGCTTTCAAAAACATTGTGAAACAAACTTTCTTGTTTTTTCTTGCCAAACAATATTTTATGACGTGATTAAAAACCAAAACATTGTTTGATAAGCGAATTTCAAATGTTTGACAAACAATATTTGATCGTCTGACCAGGGCCTAAATTTCGTTCAGGAAATCTTCAATATTTGACATGACATGAATGTTTGACACGTGAATGAAGCAACGTTGGTTTTATCACGTGATTAGAGTACTGGACGTCGATTCGCTGGTCAAAATGCTAACGAACCAATGGGTGAGCAAACTGCAAACCTCTCTGAAGCTGCGAACGTAGGGGGCCTTAAAAGTGCGAGGCTTTTAAAAAAACTTGCAATTTCCCGTGATCTGGTCAAAAATGAACGTCAGAAATTTAGGCCAGTTTTCAAAAATTCAACATGCATCCAGAAATCTGCGTTCTTCAGCGCATGCGTTTGTACCCTGCGGCCTCGAGGAAACCTCACTATTCTCGCAGATCAAAACGACCCGCAGAATCCTGAGCACTAAC
The DNA here is from genome assembly GCA_014526335.1 of Chrysaora quinquecirrha. NCBI lineage: Eukaryota > Metazoa > Cnidaria > Scyphozoa > Semaeostomeae > Pelagiidae > Chrysaora > Chrysaora quinquecirrha. The sequence goes on along the minus strand of JACTAT010000016.1, from coordinate 2,799,327 downwards.
GAGACTACAGTATTTCTAGTCTCCAAAAAACCCGCAATTTCACTCGCACACTAACAACAACAACCCGCTCATTACAACACCTGATATATATGACACTATAATTTATGCTAATATATTCATGGATAAATTAAGGAATGATTCCAAGGCGAATTCTGATCGGAGCTTCTCGTATGAATATTTATCGAATATTGTCCGGCTGGAGAATATGGGCCGTTTGTGAGGTAATCGCTTGGAGTCTGGAGCGACTCAGTTTGTTTGGCCAGCTGGTGCGTTGATTGGATCATAGATGGATAGGTGAGGTGGTGTAACGGCCAGGTCTGTGACTGCAAGCAACTCGTTGAATAAGGAGATTCTGAACTTCGGTAATAGGATGAGCAGCCACCTTAATTTAAAATAATATTTAGTGAAACCATCTTCTCATGGAAAAAAAACTTAATAGTAGAAGCAGATGAAAAGGTGCGTTCTTTTGGATCGGAGCAAAGTTTGATTCGACATTGTGTCGCTCTATTTATCACAGTAGCGAAGCTACTTCGCTTACCCCGCCCGAATCAAGCGAATTACTTTGTAGCAATTCGTTTATGCAGTTAAATGTGAATACTTGGGAAAGTGAGATTGAAAATTGTTTTTTAATTCTTACCTGACGTAAGCATATCCGAGGATCTTTGGTATGGAGAAGGGTATGGGGAGGAACGATGAGAACGCCTCTCACATGACAGCGGACCAGTGATTGGACTCTGAGCACTTGGACACATCATTGAGGAATAAATATAACCATCTAAGATAGAAATTATGCTTTATTTGAGCTGCTGTCTATAGGTATTTATAGGTATAGGTATAGGTATAAGTATAGGTCTAGGTATCTATACAGCATCTATACTGTAGGTACCTTTTAGGTATCTATAGGAATACATATCTTTAGACATCTATAGGCATATATAGGTATGGGAATCTAAAGGCATAGTTATAGGTATCTTGTTATAGATGGAGGTATATGTATGTCAAGGTATCTATTTGTATCTATAGGAACTGTATCTATAGGCATTGAGAAAGGTTTATGCATCTATAGGTTTCTATAGGTATTTGTAGGTATCTGTATATAGAGGTATTTATTTGTATCTATAGGTATAGGTTTATAGGTATAGGTAACGGTATAGGTATCTAATGGCATCCGTAAGTATCTCTTGGTATTTGTAGGTATGAAAAGGTATCTGTAGGTAAGGTTTATGTATCTATAGGTATCTGTACGTATCTATAGGTATATGTAGGTATCTGTAGGTATCTTAAGGTGCCTGTAGGTCTATGAGTATCCGTAGTTAACTATAGGTAAAGGTATCTATTTGTATCTCTAGGTATTTATAGCCTGTTTCGCAGATTCGATTCTTTCTACGCGTTGAACCTGCATATAGGCTAGTGTTTGTATTAGTAAGTTAGTGTTAGTGTTAGTATGACATTCAAGCTAACAGGAAAAAACTCCCAAAAATCAACTGTGTATCAATAACTGTAGCTTTCATATTTATATTTGTATGAAATGAATGAATAAAATTCAAGACATTCAAGACTTACAATTTGCGGCGTACTGGTTCATGGCCTCTCTTTC
>JACTAT010000016.1:2752997-2796157 GCA_014526335.1 Chrysaora quinquecirrha | reverse complement strand
GTGGATCGGATCGCGCTACCTTACGGCAAGCACTGTAAAATAAAACAGAGCTGTAATCTTCCTCTCTGAGTGGTCAACTAGAGAAGCTCTAACAATGTCTTTCAAAGGCAAAAAAAACGTTACCTTGTGGCCAGCAAAACACACTTCTACATATGGATCTGCCAAGTCTCGAACCTGAAAAAAGTATAATTGCATAAAGAAACTAACTTTTTTGTTACAAGAAATGTTAATAAAAGAACAATATAGTAGCTACCAAATTAGATGGTACATAAATGGCAACACAATGCTGTTACAAAGTAGTCTTTGGTGCCTAATTGCCTTCCCCTTGCTAATTAATTTTGTGAAAACTTCCCGACCCCCCGCTCTCATTAAGAACACCCGGTTATTAATATTTGCATAAATATTGGTGTTGATATTTTTTCTTATGTTATTGTGAATTTCTCGGTATGAAATTTCACTTATACACTCTGTTTGTCACGGAACTATGGATTGCCTAAGCTTATAAGTACTATAGGGCCTGTTGACACTGCATTTCAACAGTTTGCTGAAAAGGTTTGCCCGCGCAAAATCTGACCCCCTATTCATTTTAACCCCATCAATCGTATTTCTGATTTCTTGCAATTAAAAACGTGGGGCCTTCATTCATTCATTTTCTTCCTTTTTGTTTCAGTTTGAGCAGATTAATTAAGTTTTCATTTCATATCCGTTTTCGGAATAGTTAACCTTTATATGGGAACATCCAAAGAAGAAATTTAGAATGGCAAGAATCTTAAATCAATAATTAACTAAACTTCAATAATTTTAAAACTTTAAATCTTTAAACTCGGCATTGATAAATTTAAGACTTTTATTTTTTAATCTTTATTTTAATATTTGTAATTTAGACACTACAATTTATTGTTATAATTTTATAATTTAACAAAGAAATTGCAACCAAACTCACCCGATGCTAACAAAGATGGCAGATTGGATGAAAAATAAAAAGCACATTAGACTCAATTTAAAAATTCAATTTAAATCTTAATTCTTTAATTTAAAAGTTTTTACTGTTTAAAATTTTGCAAAAATGGTCTAGATAAAGGGCCATGAATTTACAGTTGAATATCGACACATCGACTACTGTAGAACTCAAATTCCTTGATGACTCCAATAGTTTTCTGTCTCCCCGAAGATTGACTCCCGTTGTGTTTGAAAACGCTCGATATGTTTGAAAACGCTCGATATGTTTGAAAATATCGATATGTTTGCAAACACTCGATATGTTTGAAAACACTCGATATTTTGGAAAACACTCGATATGTTTGAAATAGCTCGATATTTTTGAAAACGCTCGAATACTTTTGTCTCCCCCTAAAATTAACTTGCGTTATGTTTAGATGTTTGAAAACATTCAATATGTTTGAAATAGCTCGATATGTTTGAAAACACTCGATATGTTTGAAATAGCTCGATATTTTTGAAAACGCTCGAATACTTTTGTCTCCCCCTAAAATTAACTGGCGTTATGTTTAGATGTTTGGAAACATTCGATATGTTTGAAATAGCTCGATATAATTGAAAACACTCGATATGTTTGAAAACACTCGATAATGTTGAAAACATTCGATATTTTTGAAATAGCTCGATATTTTTGAAAACGCTCGAATACTCTTGTCTCCCCCTAAAATTAACTTGCGTTATGTTTAGATGTTTGAAAACATTCGATATGTTTGAAAACACTCGATATTTTTGAAAACACTCGATATGTTTGAAATAGCTCGATATTTTTTAAAACGCTCAAATAATTTTGTCTCCCCCTAAAATTAACTTGCGTTATGTTTAGATGTTTGAAAACATTCAATATGTTTGAAATAGCTCGATATGTTTGAAAACACTCGATATGTTTGAAATAGCTCGATATTTTTGAAAACGCTCGAATACTTTTGTCTCCCCCTAAAATTAACTGGCGTTATGTTTAGATGTTTGGAAACATTCGATATGTTTGAAATAGCTCGATATAATTGAAAACACTCGATATGTTTGAAAACACTCGATAATGTTGAAAACATTCGATATTTTTGAAATAGCTCGATATTTTTGAAAACGCTCGAATACTCTTGTCTCCCCCTAAAATTAACTTGCGTTATGTTTAGATGTTTGAAAACATTCGATATGTTTGAAAACACTCGATATTTTTGAAAACACTCGATATGTTTGAAATAGCTCGATATTTTTTAAAACGCTCAAATAATTTTGTCTCCCCCTAAAATTAACTTGCGTTTTGTTTAGATGTTTGAAAACAATCGATATGTTTGAAAACGTTCGAATACTTTTGTCTCCCCCCTAAAATTAACTTGCGTTATGTTTAGATGTTTGAAAACATTCGATATGTTTGAAATAGCTCGATGTGTTTGAAAACATTCGATATGTTTGAAATAGCTCGATATTTTTGGAAACGCTCGAATACTTTTGTCTTCCCTAAAATTAACTTGCGTTATGTTTAGATGTTTGAAAACATTCGATATGTTTGAAATAGCTCGATGTGTTTGAAAACATTCGATAAGTTTGAAATAGCTCGATATTTTTGGAAACGCTCGAATACTTTTGTCTTCCCTAAAATTAACTTGCGTTATGTTTAGATGTTTGAAAACTATCGATATGTTTGAAATAGCTCGATATGTTTGAAAACATTCGATATGTTTAAAATAGCTCGATATTTTTGAAAACGCTCGAATACTTTTGTCTTCCCCTAAAATTAACTTGCGTTATGTTTAGATGTTTGAAAACTATCGATATGTTTGAAATAGCTCGATATGTTTGAAAACATTCGATATGTTTGAAATAGCTCGATACTTTTGAAAACGCTCGAATACTTTTGTCTTCCCCTAAAATTAACTTGCGTTATGTTTAGATGTTCGAAAATATTCGATATGTTTGAAAACGCTCGATATGTCTGAAAACACTCGATATGTTTGAAAACACTCGATATGTTTGAAATAGCTCGATATGTTTTAAAACGCTCAACATGTCGAAAACGCTCAACAGGTTTGAAAATTCTCGAATAATATTGTCTTTCTGAGCATTGACTTCCGCTATGTTTGAATGTTTGAAAACGCTCGATATGTTTGAAAACACTCGATATGTTTGAAAACACTCGATATTTTCGAAATAGCTCGATACGTTTTAAAACGCTCAACATGTCGAAAACGCTCAACAGGTTTGAAAATTCTCGAATAATATTGTCTTTCTGAGCATTGACTTCCGCTATGTTTGAATGTTTGAAAACGCTCGATATGTTTGAAAACACTCGATATATTTGAAAACACTCGATATGTTCGAAATAGCTCGATATGTTTTAAAACGCTCAACATGTCGAAAACGCTCAACAGGTTTGAAAATTCTCGAATAATATTGTCTTTCTGAGCATTGACTTCCGCTATGTTCGATTGTTTGAAAACGCTCGATATCTCGAAAACTCGTTAACCCAAACAATTTTCCGTTTTCCCAGCTTGTTCGGGATATCGAGGTTCAACTGTAAATCTTAATTTAACCAATTTAAATTCAGGCTTTATGCTTTCAATTTAAATCATTAAATTTTATCAATTTTTAAAAAGCGGTCAAATCTAATATTGAGATGTTGTTTTTTAATTTGGGAAGCAATAATTTTATTATTTCAAATTAAATCCTATCCTATCGTTACTTGCTTCTTTCAGAGGGATAAATTTATTGGTATTGATTATGAATTTAGAACTTTAGAATACATTTGAATGCTTGAGAATCTCCGAAAGGGTCGAGGTCTCCGAAGGTCATATACTTCTGACATCCTAATGACTGGCAGTGCACTCCTCATTTCATCTTCACCTTCACCTCGTCAGGAACCTACTTTATACGGACGGTTTGAATTTCTTGATTCCATCGCGTTCCTAATTCCTATCCTCTTTGTGGTAAAAAATAAGTCTTGGCAAAAAGATCAAAAATTTTTTGTTAAACATTTGAAATTTGCTTGTCGAGCAAACTGTTTGACCGTTTGGCTATGTCGCAAAACGTCACTTATCAAAAAATTTTTGCTTGCGTGAAGCAAAAATGTTTTTGAACTATTTAAAAACATTGCGCAGCACATTCAGCTGATTTTTGTTTGTAAAACAAAGTTTTTGTGACGTGAAAAAATGGTCTAACATTACTGTTAAAGTCAATCTCAAACGTTTGACCAGAAATGTTTGATCGTTTGGCCAGGGCTTTAGAGATGGAACTGGTATCCAATACCATCAAGATACTTCCAAAAATATAAGAAAAATTGCATTGTTTATTGAAGCATCATATGAAGCAGAATCGAGATTTTTAACAAGTGACTTCTGAGTTGAAGAGATTGGTTACAAATAACTAAAGGGCCGTTCACAATCTTTACGACAGCCCAGAAAGCAATAATTGGAACTTAGCCAGACATAATAACAAAGAACATAGATAATGCAAAAAATACCATCAAAACGCATACCTCGCCAGTGAATGCCTTTTTAACATTTGCCATTAACCCTGAATTCACTGAAAAAGAAAGAGTCAAGATCTGAGTGTGGGTGTCTTTTGATGGTGGTTGCATTCTTTTCCAGCTGAAATTGTAATCATACCGAAATCAAAATCTGTAAAATGCATTTCCCAGCGTAGAAACCCCAATGAAACGACATTTCAAACTTTCAATTCCCTTATCCTGCCTAAATGAAGAATTTTCAAAGTAATGATTATCATTATTACCGATTTATTAAATTGTCAATGTATTTAGCATACTTTGCTAATTGGGACATTAATAGTAGTAGGCCTAACGTAAACTTAGCCTACAGGGAAATGGCACTGGAAATGGCGAGGTTATCTGAAACACTAAATCTCTGGCTAAACTAGGAGACATGTCGCACGAGACATTGTATTCGGCGTGTCTCCCACTCCCAGGGTGGCGAAACATGCAAGTGACAAGCAAGCAACATGTCCCCCGAGTCATTTGCATGTCGCGGAGACAAGAAATGTTTCTGTTGTCTACCAGAAACATTTGCGTGTCTCTCACTACAATATTTGACGCGCGCTACAAAGTTCTGAAGCTGGCTAAACTGGGAGACATCGAGGGGACATGTCACTTGCGACAATGTCGCCCGCGACATGACTCCTCGTTTAGCCAGGCCTTAACTGTCTTTCACCTTGTGGTTTGAAACGAGAAATGAATGAATACTCCTGGAAGCATTTGAAGTAACTTTGGAATCCTACCTAATAAACTACCCCAAAACGTCCGGCTAACAAGATAAGAAATAAGAAAGTTTATGAAATCTTACTCTTTGGAAGGCCCTCAGCTTTATATATCTTGACAACGATTCTTGCTTTAGGTCGTTCTGCAGGAACGCCATCGGGTAGAAGCAGGTTCCTAACGAAAACATTTATAAGGTCACCATTAGAATTTACAACATTGTAATACACGGAGAGTTAATATTTCCAAAAGATAGAGAAATACTAAGAATACTAAAAATCTCTTGAGTTCTTGGATTTACACAAAAAGAAAGGCAAGGTTTCTTTTTGTGTGAATCCCCAAGGTCTTCCCAGGCAAGGTCTTCACGTAATGAACATATCATTGTCATCTCTGCGTATATATTGGGATTTGAAATGACTTGATCTACTTACGCTTCTATATCGTCATCATTGTCCTTCACACTCGGAGGTTCCTAAAGTGCATGAAATAATAAAAGAATGTATGATCTAACGATTTAAGAATGTTTTTCATTTCATCGTAAGTTTGCGTATACAAAGGCACCGCATATATACTAGCATGCTCTACTATCTAGTATATATATATATATATATATATATATAAATATATATGTATATATATATATATATATATATATATATATATTTATAATTTTGGTAGAATTTTCGACAATGGAGATTTATTTTGGAAAACTGTGGTGAGAGCGAGCTTCGAACTCGCGGCCTCCTGTTTTCATGACAGGCGCTCTACTTATATATATATATATATATATTTATATATATAGTGGCACGCATGTTTTTGTGCTTGAGCAACAATGCGAACCTTATTCAAGTACACGAACTACAGACCATACTTAGAATTTGGCATACACAAAAGTTCAAATGTATGCGTCAAGTACTACGAAACTACCATTGAACTACTTCGAGAATTGTAGATTTAAATTGAAATACACGAATATACGATAATAGACAGACTCCAAAACTCTTAAGAGCTTGAACCGCCCGAATTATCAAACATTATTTGTTGGGTCGTGGCTAAACGATCAAACATTGTTTGTACAACATTTGAAATTTGCTTGCCAAGCAAAATGTTTTATTGTTATGCCACGTTGCAAAATAGTTCTCGTCAAACTATTTTTAAGAGTCAAGTAAAATGTTTTTGAACTTCTGCTGCTGACTTTTACTTGTCAGGCAATTTTGTTTGACACAGCGTTTAAATATTGATTCATATAGTAAGCAAATTTTAAATTTTTGCCAAACAGTGTTTGGTCGTTTGGCCAGGGCCTTAAACATTTGAAATATGCTCATCCAGCAATGTTTGAACGTTTGGCCACGTCACAAAACATTGCTTGACAAGCTTCGAAATTCGTTGTGCAATATTCGTAATATAAGCAAAAAAATTTCTGTTTGATTGAAGCAAAAATGATTGACAAGCATTGCTTGTGATGGGCGAAACAGTAAGAAATTTTGCTTGACAAGAAAACTTCAAATGTTTGACAAACAATATTTTATCTTTCGACTAGGGCCTAACACAAGCAATTATCCTGCAATGTCAATCATTTCAAATAAATCTTTGTTAAAAATTTGTGCACAGTCTGGGTTATCAAGCAAGTGCTGCCCTATAACAGAGGGTGTGCGCTTGAGTCTAGTTTGCAGCTTGGAGTTGCGAGGTTCACCCTGTGAGAAGAATTTTGATGGATATATCTGATGGAAGGTGGTTTTTAACAAAAAATGTTTTCATCCAAATGTCAAAATGCAACCTCGTAGTGTTCAATCATTTAGTAGTTAGTTAACCTCTGTGCCGTAACGTGTCCCTAACCCTGCGTATTTTTGTAATTCTTCCTAGTCTTCTTCTTGTCCTGCTTCACGTCTTCTTGACACTGCAGTTAGTGAAATCTGGAAACAATACCTCTCCAAACGTCTCTATCACGGGCCTGTATCTCCAGAGCATCTATGTCGAATCCTGCGTTTGTAGTAGGTTTTTTTCACCTCTTCCAACCAAGTTGAAATTGGATGTCCTTGTGGCCACTTTACTTTTCGGATGAATTCAGCAAGAGCTTATCTGTATAGTGTTTCTTATGGGAGTCCTAGTGTGCGTGTTTAAATGTGTACAGTAATTATGTAATCAGTTCAGCAGTGAAGCAAGATGTGAGCCATCTCTCTTACTCCTTCTCAGTAATTATATTACCGCCTCTGGACTCTGAATGCGTTTTACCAAATTCTCAACCATCAGCGGAGTTTGACCCTGGAACATGCCACAAAATGTGCCAAAATATTGGCCATTGATAACTGTCAGACACTTACAGTGCAATTCCGTATTTCCTCGAATAAGCACCCTCCATCAAACAAGCGACCCCTTTGGACTGAGCTGCCTATGATAGTTTATGTGCAAGCTCTTGATGGGACGGGTTAAGAGACACCTTATGCCAGTAGCTGAAAAACTTAGCCTTCGTCAAAACGTTAGTTTAATGACAAATTTTCAAATAATTACTCCTCTTTAAAACGGATTTTCAAATACGCACTCTGGGCGCTTACTGGATGAAATATGGTATGTAGCATCGTTTTATGGTTACACATGACATTGTTAAGCTACCTTGATTGGATCTCCTTTACCAAGAACAGTTATGTCCACTTTGAGGTATCCCTAAAATAAGAGATATAAAGTCATGAAGTCTAACAATTCAGCTTAAATTTAGTCAATCATACAGTATATTTGCAGGAGAGGGGGGATGATGACAACTGTTATCAAAGCACCGGCGTAGTGGCTTTCTTTCAAGCGTACCCTACAGTACTTGGGAAAATATACCAGTGTACAAGTTTTCACACATGCGCATGTTATGTTAGGGTCTTGATTTTTCAAGTGTCCCATGTACCAGATTGCGTTTATACCTTTCCGGGTCGATTTTTAACCTTTTGTACCGTGTACCGGAAGCTCTGTAACGGCGTACCGGGAAGTTGTCACTCCCAACTTATTTTCTGTGTTCTGTCATTGCGGAAGAAGTTAAAAGTTCCAATTAAGTGAAATCCAAGGGGAAATTCATTTATTGGAAATCTCGTACACCTTTGCTGGAAAACTTATTGTTTTCATAGAAATCCCTTGGAAATCCTGTTGTTTTAATTGAAATTTCGTACACCCCTGAAGAAGAGTGAAATGTCCATAAAATTGACTGTCAGGATTGCCAGATTCTTGAAATCGTTCAGTCAAAATAATTTTGGCCGACGGTCATGCTTCGGTAAAAATATAATAATAATAAATAATAATAAAAGGCATTTATATTGCGCCATTTATCCACAGGGCTCAAAGGCGCATTACATAGTTTACATACACTAATAAGGTAATATCATATAAAATAGTTACAATGCTAAAAAATATTATTGGCAAAAATAAAACCTAATCAAAATATTCTTTGAACAAATGTGTCTTCAGTCTACACTTAAAAGTTTCTAAATAAAACTATTTCACACTGTGAAATTTTTCAGGCACTTTGGGATGATTTTTTCAGAAACCAATGAGAAAAACTTCAAATTCTATTCTGTTCTGGGAAAACCTCTTTCGGATTGTTAACCTTCTTTGTAGACTAAATCCGTGAAATTATTTTCTTTCTTGATGGCAAAATTTCCGCCACTTTTTTATTGAGCTAACCTATGAGTCAGACACAATTCTGACAAAGGGATCTGGAAATTGCAAAAACTGTGCAACATGGCCTGAAAGCGATGAAATGACCTCGACTGTAACCATACTCAGAAGAGTCATAGGAGTACAGTACCCCACTAATGAGAAACTCTATGAAGTATGCAAAGAAGTCCCCATATCAATCACTTTCTTAAAGGCCCCGTTTACACTACATATTACATATCACACTATACCGGATACTGGATAGCTTTCGGGATGTCATTATTTTCGTATCGGATAGGGTCTGTGTTTACACTATGCCAGAGCTGTCCGATACGAAACGCTCCGAAAATTGGAATGATTATCGCTCCGTTTTGTAGATGATATGAAAATCACTCCGCTCCCGATGTAATTGACATTCTTTTGTTTTGTTTCACTTGCCCTATCCGATATGGATTAAGGCCCCAGTTACACTATGCCGGCATGAAATCGTTGCGTTTTGATTTTCGTGCCGTCGTAACATTTGGTCAAGCAGGTACACGAGCGCAGCGCCATGACTTCTGTGGCGATCACTGCAGTTACACTGAGACGCCACGGCAGCTCCTTCACTGATCTGCTTCGTATTTCTTTTGTGAAACAATAGGAAAACAAGGTTTCAGAGCGTCATATATCGGATTGGTTTCAGAGCGTCACGTTTTGACTTTCATATCACCTCCAGAGCGCCATGATTTTCAAGACGATGTGCGGAGCATCTTATATCGGATTGGATCGTCATAGTGAAAGTGAAAGCCCAATCCGATACGAAATTCAAGGCGCGATGAGGCATGCCGGCATAGTGTAACTGAGGCCTAGGCGCGGCGCTCTGATAGCAACCCGGCAAAGTGTCAACGGGGCCTAAATTCAGATCGAAACAGTTTGGTCACATCCTCCGGGGGAAAGAGATATACCAGCATTCAAAACCATCCACTTCTACTTCACTAGGCTCAATCCTGCAAACAAGAACTTCAGAAGCAAAGAACGTAGCACTCTACCCACCACCTTTGCTAGAGACTTGGATATGTTACACTTACACACTCGTCCTTCACACGGGCACACATACTGTAAACGATCTGCTCCCAAACTAAGATCAATGGAAGATCTAGAACACCTCAGAAACATTGCCTAGCAACTGATTGACAGTTTCCTGAAGGCCAGTCAGGCGAAAGCGGCCGTTGTCACTACTGCGCAGGCCTATTAAGTCAAGTAAGTCAAGTGTAACAGTACCCCTCTCACATGAAAGTCATATAATTTTAATGTTATTTCTTGGAATTTTAGAATTTCTTGGAATAGTAAAATTTAGTAATTCTAGACTTGTCGGTTTACCTTTATACATAACAGCCATGGCAACTTCATTGTTTAACAAATGCAAAAAGAAAACGTCCATTCATTACTGGAAACGATTACTATCCGGCAGGACTTTAACCAAGCCTACTCGTTTTGCTGGATTTGTTTATTTCGTTATTTGGCTTTATTGGCTGCCCCTCTGAAAATTAGAACTTGTTAACTCTGCATGTTTCAGGAGCATAGCTATGGAAAAAACTCTAACTTTCACAGAAAAGGATCTGAAAAAGATACTGAAATATGTCACTATCCGTAAAGGATTGAAGGAGAAGATTATGCAAGACACAGAAGCATGGCTCCAGCAACATGGTTTTCAAATCACTCAAAAACGTCGTGCGGAAATTCTGGAAGACATTCTACTCCCACCTAATTGGCAATTTTCTGACTTTGCTATCCAAGCACGCATCGAAAGAAACCATCTACGGTTCGTTATGATCAGGTTTTCCCGATCTGCTGCTCTGCACAAAATAGAAGTTTGAAAGAAACAAACTTGTTTGCGTTTTTGCATTAAATTTAAATTATGCATTAAAGTCAAAACCTTCATGATGCAGTTAAAGAAATATCATTTATGTTTCTATTAAAAATTGGAGCCAATAACAAGTATAACTTTTTTTCTGTGTTACTGTTAGAAATTTATGAAATTAACCTACAGATACCCTGAGAAAAATTCTGACTCGAAGCAGTATATCTTCGTAAGTCCCGGTGTCACATGCGTTTCAGTCCGCCCATACATGTGCCAGGACATTTTTGCATAGTAAAATGTCGCTATGCAAAAGAATCCCCCCATTTTTTTACAGGGCAGGCATATTTGCGCACATGAGACCCCATGTACACTATGCCGGTATGAGACGAATGCGGTAGGAAACTATACCGTTTCGGTCTTGCGTCAACACTATGCCAGCACAGTTTTGATATGAATTCGATACGAAATGAATGCGATACGCTAACCGGCTTCATCTGAAAACGTCATAGTGTAAACGGAACAGCTGAAAACGGTACAGCTTGATGTCGCTTTGCTGAATGAATGAGAAAAAGACAATGACTCTTTGTTCTTGTTGACATGAGACAATAGGTTTCAGTCAAAAAACAGGGACATTGTTCATCTTATCATTTCATACCGGCATACACGTTTTTTTATAAGGAACGCCTTTATAAGGAACTCAAGGCTGAAAATTCCCAATTAAGGAACTTTAAGGAACTGTCGAGGCTCGGATGAAAAACTAAGAATGATTTTTTTCAAGAACAAGACGATTTGTACGGAAAAATTACAGAATAACAATATATTTCCCATCGTTCTGCCAAAAAAGACTCCACTTATATTTGAAGTTAGAAAATGAAGCAAGTTTATATGAATTTGCTGTAAAAATTAGTTTTCAAACATATCTCACGACAAGGAACAATATAAGGAACTTTAGCCTCATTTTGTTGAAAAATTAAGGAACTCCAGCCTCAACTCAGACCAAAGGTTCCTTATAAAAAAAACGTGTAATAAGAACGGGCCTAATTTAGTCATGCTAAAGTGACCTAGGACTCTTTTGCATAGCAAAATATTGCCATGCAGAAGTACCCCGCTATTGTCCCCCAATTTCTATCGGACCTCAATGTCTGAGCAGAAATATTAAATTGATTGAAAATATAAATCACCTTGACTCCTGCTCCAGATGCTCCTAGTGTCTCATCGGGGTCTGTAAGCACTGCCCAACGTCGAATAAATCGATGATCTGGCTGCGCATACACTGTACCAATGTCCAACTATAAAAAGAAAAGATTACCAACATAAAATTACGGGCTTTGCAGAGGACTATTGGAGAGGGCGAGGGTAGCGTAGTGTATAGTGTAGTGGTTAGCACTTGCATCGTTTGTGCTTAAGGTCAACGGTTCAAATCCAGGCTAGGGAGCATAAATTACAAGGTGTAAAGGATTAAAACAAAAACAAGACAATCGGACCTTCCCAGTGAGGTCGGAAGCGACGCACACCACACAGAATGGGATGGCGTCGACGCCGCGCGAGGGAACCCCCAGACGCTACACCTAACTACGGGAAACGATCTCCGCAGTCCAAGGCCTGCATCATGAGGGGGACATCCCACGCAGCGCACCCTCCACCCCAAACAGCAACAGGGCGCCGCCCCATCCTCAAGAGAAGGCCCACAAGACATTCATCCTGTTAGCACTTGCATCGTTTGTGCTTAAGGTCTGGGGTTCAAATCCAGGCTAGGGGGCACAAATTACAAGGTCTAAAACCTTGCTCTCTCGTCATTGATTCGGATGATCAAGTAAAATGGCGGAACCGTCTCAACTGGGACGTTAAAGAACCACTGAGGACGTACAGAACCCTTTGGCAGTGACTACCCTCAGTGCCAGTGAAGAGGTCGGCTTGGCGTTGATATTCAAAAACGACTGCTGAGTGAATGAGACCTCTAAAATTAGCCATACCAGCCAGCAGTAGAAATGGAATGTTGCCGTGTACTGGAAATCAACATAGGACATAGATACATAGAAACAGAGCTATTAGAACACAGTGAGATTAATAGCAGATAGAGACCGAGGTTTTACTTTTAATATTGCCCGTAGCAACAGTTGTTATATAGCATACATCTCTTAACGGAAACCTTAAGGAATGGCTGATGGTCATAGAATTCAAGCGTATGATCAGCGGCAATCAGCAATGTCCTTCACACGTCACTTTACACAACACAGTTGATCGTATTCTGGTGGCAAAAATAGACAGTACGCTTCAGTAAGTACATTGATTTGATTAAAAATTTTTAAAGGAAATTCTGGGAATAATTTTCTTTGCTATGGGAATTCAACGTTTTTGTGTTTAGCAGCAGTAACTCTGGAATATACATTCTTTTTTTGTAAACAATTGATTATTTGCACTTCACCCAAAACATTGTTTAGCTACTTATTGATAAACACCCCCAAAATTATTTATTCATTGTTACACTGGGTGATTCATTGTTTGCCTTGGTAAGCTTACATTGGGGGATATGTTCGCAAGCATTTTGATGCACTGCAACTTTTGGTGAAGCAATCCTACGGTGAGACTATTGCGATCCATAACCATTAAAAGACATTGACTCACTTTCGGCACTTTAAGCTCACTTTGTTAAACTTATGACCATTTATTCGCCCAAGGCAAATTTTTTAGTTATTGTTTAACATTTAGTTATTGTTTAAAGTTTTGGCAACTTTTGGGCCAATTGTTTAAATTTTGCATTGTTTATAAAAAAGAGAGTGTATTCCCATTTTCCTGCGAAAACCCTGAATAAATAAGGACAGAAAAAGCCGCCATCTTTTTCGGACGCCTCTATTGCACGACGGAATTCTGTAAATTTTTGGAACTGGGACGTGTTGACCGTATAAGTATCAATTTTCACATCTTTAGTGATAAGGAGAATGCAGATTTCCGATAATGTCCATATTATGCGATGCTGCGACTGCGTGTACGGACAGATAAGGGCAATTTGAGCAACTGATACGACCAGGAGTCGTGGTAATGGAGAGCCCATAACCAGGTGGTCTCAAGTTGGTACAGTTTTGGCGTACAAAGGCAGAGCCTACTGGATCAAGAACAGTCCTTGTCGGGCAAATTTCTTACAGCTACTCTAGTTCCTTTAACCATAATATTGAATCAGTAAATGTTTTTTCATACAAACCTTGAAAGCTCCGATCAAGGATCCTTGACTTATCAAATTTCGACCAGTAAATACCTGAAATAGAAAACATTGAGCAAGTTAAACAGTTTTTTAGACGATTTAGCGAAAATTTCTATATTTGTTTTCAAAAATTTTCTCCAAACGTTCTTGTTTGTGCTTCATCTTTATCATGATAAACTTTGGTTGATTCGGTTCACTTAGGGAACATATTTAAAAAGTGTCTTATATTGCAATTAGATTCGAATAAATACAAATAAAATTGAAGCTAAGTGAATAGAAGTGAAAACTTATTCTTATTTTAAAACAGAGAAAGAGAACATGTTTCAGCTCAAAAGATAACCAAAATGACCATTTGCTAGAGACACCAGTGTCTTTCAAGCTAACAGGCAAGAAAATAGATATTTGCCTTCAATCCTATACACAGTAGTGTAGTCACGTCAAAATACATAGATTGACAAGAAAAAATAAGCAGAATTCGTTGCGATATGTTTTGAAAAGTTGAAAAACATTCTTTGCTTGACACATGCAAAAAAATGTTTGACGCGCATTGTTTCTGCGACGGGATCAAACTGTAAAACATTTTGCTTGACAAGCAAATTTCAAATGTTTGACAAACAATGTTTGATTTTTTGATTAGCGCCTAAGTATGAAGTCTTTCGAGAAATGACCAGAGTATCAGTTGTAACTTGTAGTAATAAAAAGAGCGAATTACCACTCGATAGTATGTTAAAAGAGCCCTGAAAAACCTTCATGGCAGTAAAATAGCACGCGAACATGAGATTCACAACGTCTTTATGACTCTATAAGACTTTCAAAAACACATACATTTTTGTGGATTTTGGAATTAATCTTACATACCTGGAAATTGATAATTTTATCGAAGAGAAGAAGTGCTGGCATCTTGAAGTCGAAGACGAAAAACTGTAACAGAGAAAGTAAGAGAAAAGTTATAACCAGCTACAAAGTCATACATTTAATCAATCTACCGAACAAGATTCGTAGCTCTTTTGGAGAATTTGATACCAGAAAAAGTCAAAACCGAAGAGATCCTTGGGCTGTATGACTTGGAGAATTAGCAGCTATAGAGCTCTAGGGAGTTATAGAGCTCTATAGCTTAGTGGAAACGTCGTTTGCTCTCTGGTCATGCAGTCCAGGTTCGAATCCTATCTATTGGCGCAGTGGTCTCTGTGGCGCAGTGGTTAGCGTGCTGGGCTCGCACCAAAAATGTTGTGGGTTCGAGCCACGGTCTTTCCACTAACCTTGGGCAAGTTGTTAACACAAATGTGCCTCTCTCCACCCAGGTGTATAAATGGGTACCTGGTCGGTAGTTATGAGCGCCGTGTGTGGCTGCACCCTGCTATTTGCTAATGCATCCAGACCAGGGGTAAAGTGTACAGTCGACTGAGTAGCCCCAGACTAGTAGTAGACTCAAAAACGGCAACTTTACTTTACCTTACTTTATTGTGGTATGCCAGTTGTGGAAAAATCTACCCTAGCGTTCGCCATTAATGTCAAAAGATATGAATATGTATATGGTGCTGAAGAGGGCTTAACATAGCCGAAACACAAAGATAAGTAAAAACGGGAGTCTTGGGCTGTATTGCATGACAGATAAGAAAATTACTCGGCAATTTCGTTGAGCTTTTAGCTCAGTGGAAACGTTGTTGCCTCCCTGGGCATGTAGTCCTTGTGTTTATTTCAGGTAGGATTCTGAAAAGATAGGTTTTGCAGGCTTGGGAGGACTTGCAAAAGGTTTTTTAGACTTATTACATGAGTTGCACTTCTGCTGCATTCATCTTTTTGCAATTCTTAAAAAGAATTGTAAAAGTCAAAACGTCTTTACTGGTGAAAGGCCTTCCGTTTTGTTTTGGTACGGAAAGGCCTTCCGTTTACACGAGGCACGGATTCGATTCACTTTTGGGTCTAGCAATCGACGCATGCGTGATTACTGAATATTTCTATAGTAATTTATAATACTATTTTCGAAGGAAGCCAGTTTTTGATCGGATCCACCTGTTTGTTTACATGATGCAAAAGTAGCTCGGATCTAAACTGGAACGATTGTCAAAGCGATCCAAAAGTAGGTCAGTTCGCAGGACTAAAAGAGGATCGGATTTACGAATTGATGTGTAAACGCAAGGCTTATCCGCACCAAAAGTAGATCGAATCCGCTGTAGATCCGATTCATTTTTGCTTGCGTAAACGGGGTCTAAGGGAACGTTCTTTTTGAACTGTTATCTCTTCTGAATTCTAACCAACCTCGTCCCCAGGTTGAATAGGCCTCTACGTGAAACTCTGCTGTCCATATTCGACCCTGGTATTGGCCTTGTCTATTCACAATTTGATTGGCTGTTCAAACAATAGAAATTTCAAGTGACGTCACAGTTTCTTCAAAATTTCACACCAAAACAGGCGGAAAGCTATGTGAAAAAACATCTATGAAAACCAAATAATGATGCTACATGAGATATTGTATCTTGCCTTACAGTTATCAATGAAATGCTTTGCATTTCCTTTCTAATAACATCTGCTTTCGGAATTTACATGTTGTTTTTATGCCAAGGCCAAAATTGCCAGTATTTTGGCAGATCTTGTGGCCGTTACCAAGGGCATCTATCCTTGTGTTAGCCATTCATGACAAATATGTATACATATTTATGGTGCTGAAGAAGGCTCAACATAGCAGAAACACGAAAAAATCAAACGGGAGGAGAGCCTTGGGCTGTATGACTTTGAGAGTTACTCGGCGATTTCATTGAGCTCTATAGCTCAGTGGAAACGTCGTTGGCTCTCTGCTCATGTTGAATGCCACTTGTGGAAAAATCTATCCTTGTGTTCGCCATTCATGACAAATATGTATACATATGTATGGTGCTGAAGAAGGCTCAACATAGCCGAAACACGAAAAGTCAAACGGGAGGAGAGCCTTGGGCTGTATGACTTAGAGAGTTACTCAGCGATTTCATTGAGCCCTATAGCTCAGTGGAAACGTCGTTGGCTCTCTGGTCATGCAGCCCAGGTACGAGTCCCACTTATTGTGGTATGTCACTTGTGGAAAAATCTATCCTAGTGTTCGCCATTCAAGACAAATATGTATGGATAAAAGACCTTATTGGTTAAACCTAATTCAGGTCACATCACCATACTATCGAGAATCTTTTCCTTTCACTTGAATTCTTAAAGTTTGTACCCCCGGAAGGGGTACTTCAATATGTATAGACACTGGACGTGCCGCTCATATGGATGGGCTTTTTCGACAGAAATTCTCTATACACATGGGTCTGATATTCTGCTTGAGTCTGGTCGGTGGGTTGGTATTCTAGGACTTTCTTACCAATAGGTCCTATTATGATGTACCGCAAAGTGGCTTACAAACTTATTATTTTGCTTTGTGCTTTCGAAATGATGAATTGGCAGCAAAAACAGAGCTCGGTCACATTGATTGCAAAGAATCGCCGTCAGATTCGATTTTGCGAGACTTTGCGTGATTTCTAGCACTGTAAAAGTGTTTTTAAATCAATAAAAATCATACACAAGGGCTTGAAATTTCCTGATTTTTATACAAATGGGTCAGAAATCCTTTAAAAACCTATCATACAAATGGGTACTTTTGTCAAAGTCCAGATTCACGTCTAATCATGGCCAAAATGAAGTAACCCCTTGGTTTGTACCATTAAAACTTGATACGGGTTGTTTTTGACAACAAAGCAATGTTTCCTCATGGGTATGATCATGTGACTCGAATTGGGTAGCCTATTAGGTCTATAACACTCTATGTTGGAATCTAACGCCAGGCATAAGACCAGCCCTTGCAGGTCGTATCCACCACAATTGTACGCTCGTGACTGTGAGCAATAAGGAAACTAATTTGGGCGCTTGTCGAATAACAGTTTTACTTACAACATTCCAGTTCCGGATCCAGCACTTGCTACACTATACATTGATCCTCGTCTGCTCATTTGTCCGTGTCCGGTATCTCTTGCTTGGAGCATTTGACCAAAAGGACCAGCAACTACACCGAGTTGGTTCGGTCCAATGCCACCACTACGGTTCATTTCGGATGTCAGGTTATTATTCTGAAGACTGGACGCACTCTTTTTTGGCTTTGGTACGCTTCCGGTCGAGTTCAAACTCATGGCCGATCCAACTCGTGATGGACCGTTTTCTTGGCTCTTTTTCCAGCCAGGGAGACTCATTCTTGACCGCCTCCGACCGGATTGCGGGAACAGTTCGTCTCCCGTGTCTGTGTTGTGATCTGAATCTCCATAAGGAGAGTCTGACGGCTGCAGACCTTCGATCCATTCTTGGACTGTTCCAGATGGCGGGCTGTAGGTCAGTTCCAGGGAAAGTTGCGCCTTGAAAGAAAAACAAGGGGTACTTTATCACTCTAACATGCAGGGTCCTAGCATTTAGCGTTAAGAAGTTCCAAGAGAATTTATGGCACTGAGAAATTTATCCTTAAGGCCAATTTTTGGCAATTTGCATCTCGAGTCATTCTATTTTTTTGGGTCGGAATTTTTGAGTCATTCTATTTTTTTGGGTTGGAATTTTTGAGTCATTCTATTTTTTTGGGTAGTTGAATTTGTGCTCAGACGAGCATCCCTGTCAAAGAAATGCTTGTGTCCCCCCCTGGGACCAGGTTGTGGGACATTTGCCCCAGGTGTAATTGGAAAACTGGACGGAAGGAACTAAAATTTCTGATAAAAGGTTGAAAAGGCTACCAAAACTTTTTAGCAACATCAATTTTTCAAAATTTCACTGGGGAGCATGCCATTACCGTCCATAAATTTGGCAATGTATCGTAATTTTCTCTAGTACCCAGGTATTAAAACCTTTTCTGTTGCATCTCGATTAGTTTTTTATCCCTGGAATGCCCCAAGGCACCATCAAATGTGTATCATAACAGGAAAAGCTGGGGTTTCTTTGCTTGCACTTCCCCGCAACAAAAAATCCTTTAAACATAAGCTGACATTTCATTGCGTTTCAAGTTTAACCAAAAGCAGGTTAACAAAGATTGCGTCTTGGTCATTTTAACCATAGTCATGTTTAAACAAATCGAATTGATTTGACTGCCAGAAATTTGACCTGGTTTAAACAAAGCTAGTCTAATCTTTCCAATTTCTGGAAACAGATTCTAAGGATAATTCTAGTCGTTAAAGAAACCGATCTCCATTTCGGAAGCTTTTATCAGACCAAAGTGTTTAATCATTGGCGTTCACAATTTTCAATCGAACAGAGCGCGCAGTTTTGGAACTTGAAGTCACTTAAATTCTTTTGCGACTGAAATCACAAAATTCCGATTCTGTGCCGAAATGGTCCACTTAGACAAAAGCTGATCAGAAAGCGAGTATTTCGAACATGCAATGTTTGATTACTTCTTCTCCCAATTCTCAGAGTCATGTGCACAGGGGGTTCGTCCATGGTAAAGGTAGCTGGGGGGGATGTGCCGCGCTAGAGAGTATACTTCTTTGGCATTTTAGTCTAGCCAAGGGTGTACTTTTTTACGTGTTGGTCTAGCCTGTCTAGCGAAGGGTATCAAATTTAGCGATAATGGTCTAGGGAATCGTAATGCTTCAGCTTTTAGTAGCATTGAAAAGTAGAAATTCCATCCTACCCATTTTTGAAAGACACGAGTAAAAGAAGCAAGTCGATCTTTGAGATTTTTGACTTAGGACCAACAATTTCGCGCTTATTAGTCTAGGAGAGGGTATGATATAAATTGGTCTAGCCAGGGGTACAAGTTTCGCATAAATTAGCCTAGCCAATGACCCCCCCGTGGCCATGTACGACATTCTCAGACCCCGTTTACATGAAAGAAAAAGATAAGAATCCAATCAAATACGATATTGGTACGATTTCATTGCGCTTACACGGGAACGGATCGTAAGGGGATCCAACTGGATTACCTAATTTTTAGCGTATCAAAAAAGATACTAGTATCTCGTTTCCAAAAAAGGAACAAATGCATGCATACCCTTGTAAACGAAAAGCATTTCCTGACCTTTTTGGGAACAGGTCAACTCGGTGTAAGAAAGGCAATTTTCTCCAACTCAAACTTTCTCAGCACTTTCAGTCTGAGAAAGGAAGACCGGAGATGTCTCTTCGCTCTTATGTGCAAACCGAAGTACAAGCCCTTGGAGGTCCAGTCGCGGTTCAGGTCCAGTCATCCCAGTCATCACATCACCAAAAACTACGCAAGTGTAGACAGAGCATAATAAGTAAGGGAAGGCTGAATCTTCAATGCAGCAAAAGCTTGCAAGAATGAAATACTGATAATGATTCTGGAACATTTAAGAACATAAATAAAATTCAGATGAGATACAATAATTGTCATTATGCATGATTGTGATTGTACGACTTGTACCAAATGCCTGTAGTTTTTGGAGTGGTGATACTGCGTGATACCATTTCAGTTTCACAGTCTACAAAGAACTGAAAGAGAGCCTTTTGCTAATGCTGCTAGAAGAGAACTTTTGCAAAACACAATACATTGATGTTTTGTAGTACTCCATTCAAAAGCTTATTGTAAACCGCTCAAAAATGCTTTTTCAGCAACAAAGAAAGAACAACTAATTGTTTCCTTGTGTCTTACACCACTAAGCACTATTGAAAAAAGCCTCTTTGCTCTTGCAACATTGAAGTTCGCAGTAAAAAATATGCCCAGAATTGCTCTATTTCGAGGTCCAGGAAAACTAGATCGATTCTCTTAAAATTGCCTGTTCTCAACAAGCTTTTGGGATATTTTGCACATGGCTTTTCCTTTGACAATGCACGAGGGCATAGAAATATTTTTCCTGTTTTCTGTCAGGTCACCTGGAGCATTAGGTTGAAATCAAGCTTAACAATGTAATGAATGAACTTTGAAAAATACTCAAAAACAGCACTACTATTTGAAAGGAAAATTTAAAGATTGATTTCATTTATTAGCACTGATTATCAATTGTGAAATGCAAGAAGAAACTTAGTGATTATTAATCTCACCACAAACCAAACAAGATAGCAAATATTATCGCTAAGCTGGATTCACCTTGTCCTATAGATAGCTTATATCACTAATCTGCCTTTTAAAATATTCATGAGCCAAGAACAAAGATTTTGATAAGAGCAGCTGAAATTCTTGATTTAGCAGAGTTGTTGAGAAGTATATAGTCATAATTAACTTCAAACGTTTCAAATGATTTATATGTTAAATTTTACCTTAAGAACTGTATTATTGTTATCCAAAAGGCTATCTGTAATTGAAAGGTGTTGCTCTTGAATTAGTCTCTGTAACACCATGCGATAAATACCAACAATTCTGTAATAACAAGAAAATTAAATAAATAGGGTTCTGGTTCTTGTGGATATTTACCCATAGATGTTTCTGCAAAAGATATGGTCATTTCTGTCAGTCCTCGTTTTTATAAAGGATTATCAAAGGGAAATCTGGAAATAATTTCCTTAATAACATGAATGCAACAAACTCAACATGTCTGTGTTCAGCTGCAGTAAAAAAGGTAATTATCCCAAGAATTGTCTTAAAAAAACAAATGAGTGGCTATCTTTCATGGAAAACTCTGTTGATGAGCAGAGGTCATTCAATGCAGAGACCAGGGAAGGTGATACTGTAAAGCATTGGTAAAGCATTCCTGTACAGGTACAAAGCTGAATCACACAGTGGTCTAATCACCTGTTGCTGAAGATTTTGTTGTGATTGAGAACTTGTATCTCGATAAATTCACTTGGGTTGAGTTGGCTTCCAAGGATCCATTCAAATTCCTACAGTAAAGATAACACAACATAAATACAAAAAAATAGCAAAATCAGGTTCAAAGCCGTATTAGTGGGCGTGGCAGTAAGTTAATAAACGTGCGAGGCGCAGTTAAATAAACGAAAATATAAGTTAAGATCGTGTTACCTCATCCCAGTCCGGATCAGAGCAATCTTCATATACTTGCGTTTGATATGTAACACCTAAAATTTAATTATATATCAAACGATCAGCTACCAAGAAATTCAAATGCCATCTATGTAAATCTACTAGGCCCATATAGGCCGTGTTTTCCCGCCAAATCAGATTTCGCGGGTTTATTAAAATGCAATTCATTTCCAGCTGAAATGCAATTCTTATTTCCATTGTCTCACGTGGCGGAGTAAAGGGGTAAGATTTCATTTGAGAGACTCTATAATTGTTTTCTAGTTTCGAGAAAAAAAGGGTTTTTAAGAGATTTCCGTTTCTAACAACAGGATTTCGAGCAAAGGTGTTCAAGAACGAGATTCCCAAGAGCTTATAACGAGGGACGTTTAGGGGGGTTCCCCTGCCCCCTTGAGAAAATTCCCTTGTTCCCTTGAGTTTTCTGGAATTATCTTTCACATTTATAGTCAAGTGGATTGATAGGGAAGATTTTACCTGATCCCTGTTTCCCGATGTACACGCATTTTTTTTTTTATATGGAAGTGCTTTACACGCTTTTTTTTTTATAAGGAACCACTTTATAAGGAACCTACATGTAGAAGGCCCGAAAATTTAAAGAACTTATACTTCTAAAGAGAAAATCATTAAGGAACTTTTCAATGTTGAATGCTTTTATCGCTGCAAATAATCAAGAATTAGAAAGCCGGTTTCATTCATTTCCAGTCGAAAATCACATAAATTGTACTTTAAGCATGTATCCAATGTTTCTTTGAGTAGTCTCGAGCTTTGCTCACATGCAAATGTCTCTCTTTTATTGTTAAGACCACTGTATGTGCAGTTAAAATTAAGGAACTATTAAGGAACTTTTGGAACTACAATTGCTTCAAAAGAGGTCCAAAAATAAGGAACTTTAGGAACTAGGCCTTGAGGTAGGTTCCTTATAAAATAAAAAGCGTGTATAAGGAAGGTAGTACTCGGATAGGCAAAAACTAAAGGAATTCCAGAACTGGATCGGAGACTTTTAAGGAATCTGACTTTATTAAAAATGATGAAGTCTTATGAACTTGATCATTTACATATATCAAACGAGCAAGCAACACTCTCATTGTCAATGGTTTAATTAGCTCTTATTTCTATTCCTCTTCTGATACATTCATGTCCCTATATTCCCTTGTCCCTAGGTTTATTTTTAAGAAACAAGTATAAAAGTCAAGGAATTGCTAAGGAATTTCGAGTACTCAAATTTGGCTGTCAGTTAAGGAATTTTCAGTACTGAGCCTGAGCCGAACTTCCTTATAAAAAAAATGCGTGTAACCTTCTTTCCGTTTCAATTTTGCCCATGTTCCCTTGTTCCCTTGATATATTTCGTATGTCCCCATCCCTGATACGGCCTAGAAGACCTACCTTTCCCCCACCAAAAATTCAAGCTTAAAAGTTTCCAGGATCTACATACAGACAGAGCTACACTTCATTAATTTTTTACAAGTTTCATTGTTTCAAATAACATCAAAATGATGAAACACCCGCTACTTTTTTCTAAATTGCTTGAAAAACAGCCTGCCTACTTCCCACACAAAAGCTTTACGTTGCGGATTGCATGTAATAAAAAATCTAACATGCAGTAGGGTGGGTAAGTAAGCTTTTTACACTACACGCATTTTTTTTATAAGGAAGTGCTTTATAAGGAAGGTAGTACTCGGATAGGCAAAAACTTAAGGAATTCCAGTACTGGATCGGAGACTTTTAAGGAATCTGACTTTATTAAAAAATGATTAAGTCTTATGAAGCTGATCATTCGCATGTATAATATGAGCAAGCAACACTCTTATTGTCAATGGTTTAATTAGTATTCTTTCTGTTCGTCTTCTGACACCTCCATGTCCCTATATTTCCTTGTCCCAGGTTTATTTTAAAGAAACAAGTATAAAAGTTAAGGAATTGCTAAGGAATTTTCAGTACTCAAATTTGACTGTCAGTTAAGGAATTTTCAGTACTGAGCCTGAGCCGAACTTCCTTATAAAAAAAATGCGTGTAGAATTATCCTGGATTATTTGATTTAAGGAAGGATTTTGCCTTTTCACGTAGAAAAATAGTTGGTGGATAACAAAATCCAAAACAAAATGATACAATTTTGCCACCCTAAGCAAGTGTTGACATGCTCATGTTTCACTGTCCAATTTTTAATAAGTAAGGGGTTTCAAGTCGTCCCCCCAGGCTCTCCCTTAACTACACGCATTTTTTCATAAGAAATCGACTATAAGAAACTATATATGCTTTTTTTCTAAAAATCAAGAAACTCTTCTATATGGTCTAAGAAGTGTCAAAAAAACTAAGAAACAATTTCCGCTTTAAAATACAGCTTTCTATTTTCTGATGTGAATTGTGCCCGAAAATCTCTTTCAGGCACCTGACCTTTAAAAAACTTAGCTTTAGTTGTCAGGTGGCTAAACTGGGAGACATCGAGGGAACATCAATGTCGCGCGCGACATGTCTCCTAGTATCGCCAGGCCTTAACTGATTGTTTAGAAGCCTACAGGATTTCAAGGCTGAAAACCTGTATGCGACATATGGGCGGTACATTCCCGTAGCAAATTTATATTAAGTACCTCCAGAGTCAATTCCTCCCTGAGCTAAGTTAGCAAAGCTTTAGCCATCGGCGTAATTGAAAAGCAACGCAAGCTGCTATTACTGAAAGGCATGAATAGAAATTCAATGCTAGAACGCTTACCTCTGAAAGTGATTCTTGCGATCCGATCATATCTGCCTCTGAGATTTGTGGCATTTTTCAATAAAACACTGAGCGACATCGCGAGCAGATGTTTTTAGAAGAATCCTTTGTAATATTCAAATCTCGAATTTCCAGCTTGTTACGTCATAGCGGAGGGTTCTCGTTCAACGAGTTTTATAATTCTTCTAAAAAATGAGACATTATTTCATTTTTGACTTCTTTATTCTTGGAAATATATCTTGTAGAAATTACGTGCTTTTTCTGTCCACCTAAGCGTGATCTCCTGTATATATGGTTGTAGTGAATGCAGCGCTATTTGTGTTATCAAAGTTCTATATACACGCGTTTATATTCCACACTCAAGCGTATTTCTAGCTGTATAATGAAAGAAACTTTGAGAGCCTTTTCCAGAAAGCTTTTCCCTGTAGCTGGCCTATATACCTCGAGAAACTTGTTTCACTCCAGTCGGCCTTTTTGGATTCCTCAAAGAACTTAACTGTTGCGATCAACACCAATATTTTGGCAATAGATTGATGAAGTTATAGGCTTCAAATCTTCACAAGAACCTCTCTAGATTGTTGTGGCGAGTTGTAACGACTCTGTAACGATGGTATTGTGATTTGGAATCCGAGGTATTTCTGGTAAATAGCCTTGGAAATCAATTCTAACAATCTATGGTGTCTTCTTGTAGAACTATCGAAGGCCTTTAGTACATCACTTACCAAAATACAAATATATCGACAGTATGTTAGTATGTCTTGTCCTTATTACTTGGTTCCTTGTACTGCTCGATTCTGATGGTAAACCAGCTTATCTGAAGAAATATTTCACATTTTTACCAAGTGTTTTTCAAGAACTCGCTTGTCAGATAACTTGAGTATTCTGAACACAAGGTAGAAGACCTGCTTGTGAATGCATAATTATACTTCTTTCAAACCTCGCGTTTGCAGGTGTTCTTTTTGTAAACTGCGCAAACGAAATATTCTACTTTGAGCATTGATATGTAAAACAGCCAATAGAATCACAGCTATCGCACATGTGATATGCTTTTAATACGCTGACATATGTTCAGGGTCTCGGCAAATGGCCTAGCGCAATCGGGCGGTTTTTCCGCGGGAAAGTGCGAACGATGCTTTGCAACTGACGTGTCTTCATCACATGCCGTCGGCAATAATAAAGAATAGATACTGTATGTATCTGAAAAAGTAACAACTGCCCTGCGAGAGCCTTCATCCTATAAGAATTTCCAAGTTTGGCAAGAAATGTTACGAAATATATAAAAAATCACATTACACTCATTTTTTTAAGAAATAGATTATAAGGAACTATATATGCTTTTTTCAAAAAAATGAAGAAATTCTTCCGTATTGACAAAGAAGTAATTCAAAAACTAAGAAACTATTTCTGCTTTTAAATTCAGCTTTATATTTTTCTGGTGTGCATTTTGCAATGTTTACGTAAAAATAATCCTCTAAAAGTATCCTACTCAGGGTCAATTCCAGAAAATGTCCAAACTGTATTCTGACTGCTAAGAACATGATACATCATATATATTAAACTGATATTTTTATGAAGTTTTCGAAATTCCAATTTTTAACGTTAAGAAAATCTACAAGAAACTTTTACAATACCAATTGTGCTCAAGGTTAAGAAACCCTACTATATGGCTCAGAGCATAGTTTCCTATAAAAAATAAGTGTATTGCAACCAGAATTTTCAGCTCCACAGGACGGCTAAAAATATAACTGGCCCACACTTTCCAGCAGAAACCTTGGCGTATATAACGAATTATCATGAGTTTGGCTTTCATAATCTTGTATACAGTTATAAAAATCATCAATGTTTGCGTA
Source organism: Chrysaora quinquecirrha (assembly GCA_014526335.1). Taxonomy (NCBI): domain Eukaryota; kingdom Metazoa; phylum Cnidaria; class Scyphozoa; order Semaeostomeae; family Pelagiidae; genus Chrysaora; species Chrysaora quinquecirrha. The sequence goes on along the minus strand of JACTAT010000016.1, from coordinate 2,769,810 downwards.
ATCTTTAACCTGCTAAAGCTTCATTTCACATTCTGCTTTGAAGAAATCCGAAATATTAATTAATGTAGAAAAAGCAACAGGTATAAATCAAAATATTGAAAAAATATTTATCCATCTGCTTATAGTTTTAACATAAACGCAAGAAAATATACATTCATTTTCCATAAGAAACTTTTTATTATCATATTCTGGCCCCCGTAGTTTAATCTTTGAAGCTTTGTACACCCGTGGCACATGTTCTAAATGGGTACATACCTTATTTCTAAATTTTAGAAGATGGGTCTTATCCATATCAGATTATATTCTAAGCAATCCGATTATTTAGAATATAGGGTATAACCCAATTTCTAATTATCAAAATAAAAGTTGGTTGAACACGTTTCTCCGCATCCCATGTGACCTCGTCGTCATCCCAACCGTCAGTTGTCAACAATATGTTTCGGCGACGTGGTATGTGGCGGCGTGCGTGCGCGCGAGTGAAATCAGAAGCATGATGGATTGAAGGCAAAATGGCGCCCCACAGACGATTGCGGAAGTTCCAAAATATTATCAAAATACGTGGACCTGGCATCTCAAAAACAAAGAAAATCGAGGTTCGACTATGTTGTTCGGCTGAGAGCCGTAGCAGAATAAGTTCAATAACACGATCAGGATCAGATGATTCTCTACATGTGAGTGGGCCTAACAACGTTGACCGATCACGATCAGATGAGAAAGCAGAAGAAATTGAAAGTAGGAAAGATGTCGATGTCGTCATGGATGGAGCAGCAGAGTTAACCGACTACAGGAAGCGGAAGCTTAGAGAAGAAAAAAGTTGGGACGCGACAAGAGAGGAGTGTTGCAAGTTGCGTTTATGAAGCAGCAATTTTTGCCTACGAATGCCAACTGCATTAGTTGCATTGAAAACGGGTCAGCCAGTCCTCGAAAGGCAGTCTGCCGCTGTCAGGATTGCGGTTGTCAGCAATTACTTTGCCTACAGTGTGCATCGGCACGTCACAATAATTACAACATATTTCATGTACTGGAGATTTGGAAGGTGAGCATGAGCATTATTGATATTGTTCTTTTAAAGCCTCCTAGCTACATACCACCACCACCCTTCTTCAAAACCACCACCTCCACCACCACCACCTTTCTTGTAAATTTGTATTTTTTGAAGACGAAAACGACGAAGGAGTGCTATTTTCTTTTTTGTAGGATGGAAAATTTGTGCCTATGTTTGTCAACAACTTTGTTATTTTTGCACCTGGACATGAAAACTGTGGATCCGTTACAGACATTAAATCAATGGTTTTTGTTGATATGCAAGGTGGGCATAAATTCAAATTGTTAGATAGCTTAACTACTATATGGACATAATTTTTATCCCTTCCATGTTCAATGCATGTTTCTACAACATCGAAAATTCTTTTCAAGGTCGACAACACTTGAAAAAGATTATGTTTTGCAAATGTCAGACTGAGGCTGAAGCCCTTATTTCACTTGGATTCTGGCCAGGAAGTGCAGAGAAACCTGTATCAGCATTTGATACAAGACTACTTGACATGCTATCTGATCTGCTCTTTGAGTGCCAGTGTTCTCTTGACAAACTTTGTGCAACGATTGATTTGTGGAAAGGACCTTTATTACCCACTCATGTAAGTTCTATATGAATTTTCACTTTAAAATTCTTGCAGAATATTTGCCCCTCCATGCATAAGGAAGGTGTGGAGATTATAATGGTCTAATATACCTATATTATATATATTTAATAGTTGGACCTTAGACCCCATTCTTCAGCAGCATTAAAGCAAGGCTCTAGGTCTTAAAAATGTGCTGAATTGATTTGCCATTTGCCCATTGATTTGCCAAAAAATAAGAACAACTTAAGATCATGTCCAGCCTAAGATGAAAAATAAGAAACAAGAAAATGTGTTTTAAGAAATTCAATCCCATGTTGAGAAAGCAGAACTATTCAGTTACTATATAAAAGAATACAAAAGATATGCCACACTGTTATTATATTGTTGGTAGAAGCAATTAATTGTGTGCAGTTGTAGCAAATCAGTGTTAAAACAAGAATGCCAACAAGAACACTGGAGCCTCAAATTATTCAAAAAATAAAAGCGTCAAGCCTTGGCAAAATTATCTGGTTCTTATAAAAAATTGTACTGTAAATGCTTGAAACTTTTCTTCAACTTGGAAATTATTGAAAGTTTCCTCTTGTATAAGTTTCAATTTATTTTACTTTCACCTGATTATGTGAGTATTAACTTGCGTTTTTCTTGTACTGCAGGTCAAAAACATCTACAAGGTTTTAAATAGTGGATCATTTGCTGAGTACAGGTTTGTGATATACTGTAGTTCTTATTCTGTTTTGATTCCAGACATTTCTATTTAAATACCCTGGCATGTGTTTCTGACATTAAGCAATAAATGTATTTTTTAGATTTTTCAAGCATTCAATAAGACTTCAAGCCGAGAAATGTACTCTTTGCCCAAAGGTATTTTTATCTTTAAATATTATTTGTCAAAGCTAGGTGACCTGCATGCAGTAGTAACATCAAACAAAGACAATTATTAAACCTCATAAGCTGCATTAGATTATGTTTTTTCTTTTGTCAATGTTTGTTATTATTTTGCAGCCAAATAACAAAGGAGTTCTCATAGAGATCATGGATGCATGTTTTGGGTTTGTGAGAAAGAAGAGTGCTGGATTAAGTTTAAATGCACCAAAGTATGAAATGTGTATGTTTGGAGACCAGGCAGATGTTGATAACTTTGTTTTAAATCATGCAAGAGATGTGAACAAATCTGACAATGTAACTGAAAAATCCTTTTCTTTTTACTATTTTAATCAGAAGTCTAGTTGCCTGAAATATTCTCTTTTTTGCATGTAACCAAATCAATTCATGAATTCAATGACTCAACCAATGCTCTATTTTTTATTCATATTTCTAGAGCTGCAGTCAATATAGGGCAGGTGAAATAACAGAGTGTATAAGATCGAAAGGAAGAAATGAAAAATATGATGAGAAAGCTGTGTTTGGAAGGATTTGCAGGCATGGGTTTCCAAAGGGATTTATAAGTCTGAAACATGGAGAGAGGTAAGTAACTTGTTAACTTTTTATGATAATTGTTTGTGTAAGATTTAATAATACTAAGGATTTCTTTTCATTTTGCATATAGCTTTAACATGACTATAATTTTGCAGAATAGCTTATGCTGTCTATGAGCTGAAACGCATGATAGAGCCATACAGTGAATCAGACAATGTTGAAATAAAATGCATGTATGATATAGCTTGCATTCTTCATAAGCATCTCAAGGTAAATATAAATTTTTTCATACTCTCAGCACAATTAAAATAACACATTAGTGAAAAATTTTGCAGTAGTCAGCAATGGATATGGAAATTATTTTTAAGTTGTCTAAGTAATTTTTCCTTTTCTCAAATAGAACAACAACTGTTATGATTTGGAAAAACATTTAGAGAAAATTCAGTTTGGGATCCCGATTTTCCATAGCTATGTTCATGTCAATCAATGCCAGGTAATGTTTTGTGGTACAAATTTTGATCTCACAGCTATCATACTTTGGTGACCGACTTTGTGACTAAATATGTTTCCTCTTTTAATGAAGGTTGCATATTCTCCAAGACGAGTTGCAGGATTTGGTTTGACTGATGGAGAAGGCATAGAGAGATTGTGGTCATACCTCCGGAAATTTTGCTATATGACAAAGGAAATGACTGCAAGCAATAGAACTGATCTTTTGACAGAGGCGTTATTGCATTATGCAAGAAGAATAAACCAAAGACAAGGTAAGTTGGTGCTCAGATTACATTATTTAGTTATAAAACAAGATTTGTCACAGCTTCTCAAGCTTCATACAAAGCAAATATTTAAGGGAATATTTTTTTTCTGGTTTTCAGGGACATACCTCAAAAAGAATCTAAAAAAGGCCAGATTGCTGAAGGAGAAAACAGAGGATGATCTTCAACAAAGCTACTCTAGCATTTCCTGTGAGTGGAACTCTTAACATCATTCTCTTTAACAAAGACCACAGGAGGCCAAATGGCATAAATATCATGAGTGATGTATTCTCATGCTTGTTTTCCTGCCTTAATATATAGTAAATAAATAACAAGGAGTGAAGCTTTTTTTGAATAACGCTGATTTAACATTGTTTTGTTAAGCCTGAATTTTGGTGGATTTTGCATTAAATGCCAATTTCTTTAGATCAAAATGTTCGCCAACACCTAAGCTGTCTAAAGAGTACATTTGTTTTCACTTTCCTAAATCATCTAACACAAAATTCAAGGAAATTCAGGCTAAAGAAAGCATTGTTAAATCAAGGCTATTTAAAAAAGCTTCACTCCTTGTTATTTATTTATTATACCGTATAAATATGGTACAGCTAATATAATGTTCTGTTTTCCAAACAAGAACATGAATTCGATATCTACATTGAAAATAGAATGTTTGAGGCAGAATAAATAAAACGAAAGGATACATCATTCCTGATATTTATGCGATTGGGCCTGTTATGCAAGGACCTTTAACTGCTTTGAGTTATTTTTTCTGGCGTCAATGATCAACAGTTTCTGTTCTCTATAGCAAAAGTGAAAATTACCTCTTCTGTTCTGGCTGAGTGGAAGGAAGCTGAACTCAGACGTCTTTTGCCTAAACCAGGTTTCATTCTTTTCAATATGTTTTAACACATTCGTTTTTAGGGACATGACTGTAATGGCGTTTGCTTTATAACTGTTTCTGGGGGTGTTTCTGACAAATTAAATAAACCTTCAAATTTCATTTTTTTACAGTAGCACAGCGCTCTACAATGTCATGGGAGTTACAATATGCTCAGCTGCTGTGGGACCACTTTCAACTTAGGTAAGATAACTAATTTTGTTAATTAAAGTGTCTAAAGTATCTTTCAAAGTGAAATGTTTTAATTTTTGTCAAATAATACAAATGCATACAATCTGCATGGATGTTAGTTATTGGTTAAATATTTTTTATATGAAATATGTCAACATAAATTTTTTCAGGAATTCCATTGCATCAACAAATGAAAACGACATGGAAAATAATCCAAAAGATCTTATCAATAAAGCAAACAAGTAATCTATTTATTTTCTAGAAGTCAGCATCATTATGCATTTAATCATTTATTACAAGTTTGTCTAATGACATTACTTGAAATTTATGTGCGCTTCTTTTCAGACTTGATGAAAAGCTGAAAGTTATGGAAAAAAAGAATGGAATAACAAAGCGATGGAAGCATTCCAATCCTCGTTTCGTTTCTGCGTTTAAAGCGATTGAAATGGAAAGACGAGAGTCATTTCTTGAGAAACTGCATGCATTATCCGTCGAAAGGCACCTCCAGCTTATGCTTAAAGAAAGATATTCAAGTAAACTCGCGTGCATAACTTTATCATTCTTTGAATTCGTTATTTCATGCAAAATATAACAATTGTGAATTATTTCTGCGTTATAATTAGGTTTACTACTTTCCCTTTTAGCTGGTCAGAAGCAAGCTGCCAGACTTGCAAGACAAGTCAACCAACAGACGAAGAAAATAAAGATCGAGCTAGCAAGGTACAATGCACGACTCTCGCTCATTAAAGAGCACATTGAAATACCACAGAAACCTGTAACATTTATGGTTGCTAAAGATCCCAACTCAGATTTGTACTCAAATCTTGTCGACGTCGAAAAACCCAATGAAGAAATTCCTTTCTGCATCAGGAAGCGCATTATTCAATTGTCAGAATTGTTGAAACGGTGTGACGAAGAGGAAGCACTGCTGAGAAAGGAATGCAAAACCCTCTTAGCTTCAAAATTGGAGAATATTGATAAAATCCAGCAAAGAGCTAACGATCTAGCATGTAGAGAAGATGCTTACTCCAAAGGTTTATCTGCATGGCTCAGCAGCCATGTAATGCAGATACAGAAAGAAATAGAGGCTGATAAACAAACATTTCAGTTATACGAGATAGAAATTCCCAGCAGAATACAATCTATGGAATGTGGCTACCTTGCCAATTTGCTTTACGAAACTGCGTTTGATGAATCAGACGATGAACCAGCCTTAGCTGATACAGATTCTGATTCAGAATTTGAGCTAACCCTTGAAGATTGAGTTTACTCGTGGACACTTACAAACTGGTGCAAATGTCTTTAAACTATTTAGAATCTGTAATTCTTTGCTTAACACTTGATTATAAGAACAAGTATATAAATGTACATTGATTTGTTGAAGTTTTCAAATATCAAATCTTTCATGCCAAAGAAATTTTTCATGTTATAATGATGGCGAAAAGACCGACAATTGCCTTTCTCTATCTCAGCATTCCTGTTAGGTATGGAATTATATGAAAAAAATAATTTTGAGAAAAAAGCGAAAAAGATAGGTAAATATGCGACATAACGCTAAGTGAGCCTAAGTCTATAAGAGGAGTGGGTTATTTAGTCTTCAATTTCGAAATATGCGCAAATTGTCACATAATTTTGAGAAAAAAGTGAAAAGATAGGGAAATATGCGACAGAACGCTAAGTGAGCCTAAGTCTATAAGAGGAGTGGGTTATTTAGTCTTCAATTTCGAAATATGCGCAAATTGTCACATAATTTTGAGAAAAAAGTGAAAAGATAGGGAAATATGCGACAGGACGCTAAGTGAGCCTAAGTCTATAAGAAGAGTGGGTTATTTAGTCTTCAATTTCGAAATATGCGCAAATTGTCACATAATTTTGAGAAAAAAGTGAAAAGATAGGGAAATATGCGACAGAACGCTAAGTGAGCCTAAGTCTATAAGAAGAGTGGGTTATTTAGTCTTCATTTTCGAAATATGCGCAAATTGTCACATAATTTTGAGAAAAAAGTGAAAAGATAGGGAAATATGCGACAGAACGCTAAGTGAGCCTAAGTCTATAAGAAGAGTGGGTTATTTAGTCTTCATTTTCGAAATATGCGCAAATTGTCAAATAATTTTGAGAAAAAAGTGAAAAGATAGGGAAATATGCGACAGAACGCTAAGTGAGCCTAAGTCTATAAGAAGAGTGGGTTATTTAGTCTTCAATTTCGAAATATGCGCAAATTGTCACATAATTTCGAGAAAAAAGTGAAAAGATAGGGAAATATGCGACAGAACGCTAAGTGAGCCTAAGTCTATAAGAAGAGTGGGTTATTTAGTCTTCAATTTCGAAATATGCGCAAATTGTCACAAAATTTTGAGAAAAAAGTGAAAAGATAGGGAAATATGCGACAGAACGCTATGTGAGCCTAAGTCTATAAGAGGAGTGGGTTATTTAGTCTTCATTTTCGAAATATGCGCAAATTGTCACATAATTTTGAGAAAAAAGTGAAAAGATAGGGAAATATGCGACAGAACGCTAAGTGAGCCTAAGTCTATAAGAAGAGTGGGTTATTTAGTCTTCATTTTCGAAATATGCGCAAATTGTCACATAATTTTGAAAAAAGTGAAAAGATAGAGAAATATGCGACAAACCCCTAAGTGAGCCCAAGTCTATAAGAAGAGTGGGCTATTTAGTCTTCATTTTCGAAATATGCGCAAATTGTCACATAATTTTGAGAAAAAAGTGAAAAGATAGGGAAATATGCGACAGGACGCTAAGTGAGCCTAAGTCTATAAGAAGAGTGGGTTATTTAGTCTTCAATTTCGAAATATGCGCAAATTGTCACATAATTTTGAGAAAAAAGTGAAAAGATAGGGAAATATGCGACAGAACGCTAAGTGAGCCTAAGTCTATAAGAAGAGTGGGTTATTTAGTCTTCATTTTCGAAATATGCGCAAATTGTCACATAATTTTGAGAAAAAAGTGAAAAGATAGGGAAATATGCGACAGAACGCTAAGTGAGCCTAAGTCTATAAGAAGAGTGGGTTATTTAGTCTTCATTTTCGAAATATGCGCAAATTGTCAAATAATTTTGAGAAAAAAGTGAAAAGATAGGGAAATATGCGACAGAACGCTAAGTGAGCCTAAGTCTATAAGAAGAGTGGGTTATTTAGTCTTCAATTTCGAAATATGCGCAAATTGTCACATAATTTCGAGAAAAAAGTGAAAAGATAGGGAAATATGCGACAGAACGCTAAGTGAGCCTAAGTCTATAAGAAGAGTGGGTTATTTAGTCTTCAATTTCGAAATATGCGCAAATTGTCACAAAATTTTGAGAAAAAAGTGAAAAGATAGGGAAATATGCGACAGAACGCTATGTGAGCCTAAGTCTATAAGAGGAGTGGGTTATTTAGTCTTCATTTTCGAAATATGCGCAAATTGTCACATAATTTTGAGAAAAAAGTGAAAAGATAGGGAAATATGCGACAGAACGCTAAGTGAGCCTAAGTCTATAAGAAGAGTGGGTTATTTAGTCTTCATTTTCGAAATATGCGCAAATTGTCACATAATTTTGAAAAAAGTGAAAAGATAGAGAAATATGCGACAAACCCCTAAGTGAGCCCAAGTCTATAAGAAGAGTGGGCTATTTAGTCTTCATTTTCGAAATATGCGCAAATTGTCACATAATTTTGAGAAAAAAGTGAAAAGATAGGGAAATATGCGACAGAACGCTAAGTGAGCCTAAGTCTATAAGAAGAGTGGGTTATTTAGTCTTCATTTTCGAAATATGCGCGAATTGTCACATAATTTTGAAAAAAGTGAAAAGATAGAGAAATATGCGACAAACCCCTAAGTGAGCCTAAGTCTATAAGAAGAGTGGGTTATTTAGTCTTCAATTTCGAAATATGCGCAAATTGTCACATAATTTTGAGAAAAAAGTGAAAAGATAGGGAAATATGCGACAGAACGCTAAGTGAGCCTAAGTCTATAAGAAGAGTGGGTTATTTAGTCTTCATTTTCGAAATATGCGCAAATTGTCACATAATTTCGAGAAAAAAGTGAAAAGATAGGGAAATATGCGACAAACCCCTAAGTGAGCCTAAGTCTATAAGAAGAGTGGGTTATTTAGTCTTCAATTTCGAAATATGCGCAAATTGTCACATAATTTTGAGAAAAAAGTGAAAAGATAGGGAAATATGCGACAGAACGCTAAGTGAGCCTAAGTCTATAAGAAGAGTGGGTTATTTAGTCTTCATTTTCGAAATATGCGCAAATTGTCACATAATTTTGAAAAAAGTGAAAAGATAGAGAAATATGCGACAGAACGCTATGTGAGCCTAAGTCTATAAGAGGAGTGGGTTATTTAGTCTTCATTTTCGAAATATGCGCAAATTGTCACATAATTTTGAGAAAAAAGTGAAAAGATAGGGAAATATGCGTTAGAACGCTATGTGAGCCTAAGTCTATAAGAAGAGTGGGTTATTTAGTCTTCAATTTCGAAATATGCGCAAATTGTCACATAATTTTGAGAAAAAAGTGAAAAGATAGGGAAATATGCGACAGAACGCTAAGTGAGCCTAAGTCTATAAGAGGAGTGGGTTATTTAGTCTTCAATTTCGAAATATGCAAATTGTCACATAATTTTGAGAAAAAAGTGAAAAGATAGGGAAATATGCGACAGAACGCTAAGTGAGCCTAAGTCTATAAGAGGAGTGGGTTATTTAGTCTTCATTTTCGAAATATGCGCAAATTGTCACATAATTTTGAGAAAAAAGTGAAAAGATAGGGAAATATGCGACAGAACGCTAAGTGAGCCTAAGTCTATAAGAGGAGTGGGTTATTTAGTCTTCAATTTCGAAATATGTGCAAATTGTCACATAATTTTGAGAAAAAAGTGAAAAGATAGGGAAATATGCGACAGAACGCTATGTGAGCCTAAGTCTATAAGAAGAGTGGGTTATTTAGTCTTCAATTTCGAAATATGCGCAAATTGTCACATAATTTTGAGAAAAAAGTGAAAAGATAGGTAAATATGCGACAGAACGCTAAGTGAGCCTAAGTCTATAAGAAGAGTGGGTTATTGGATCTTCAATTTCGAAATATGCGCCAATTGTCACATCATTTTGAGAAAAAAGCGAATAGATAAGGAAATATGTACTGTATCGCAAATGTGAATCCATGAATAAGAATTACAGGCAAAAAATGAAATGTTTTCTATTGCTTTTGTCATCGTCATACATTATCTAGGTTAGTTTTGAGAATCAATAATTCTTGCAAGATATTTATACCAAAGAAGATTCGGTTGATTCTACAGAAAGTGGCAATTTCGTTATTGTAAGAGTAAAATCCTTCAGAGAAAAACAGGATTGGAATGGAAAAAACGTCTGTTCTCACTGAAGACCTAAGTCTGCGAGTCTCTTTTTTACAGCAGTGGTAAATTCTTTGTCCATGATGTATTCTGACTTTTTGTTTGGTTTTGGAAGGCGGTAGCTGATTACGTCTCCATCAACATTCTTTATAATGTTAACATTTTTTATCGCTGCTACATTGTCTTGAATGCGATAACGTTGACCACTGATTTTCTGCAGCCAATACCCAGGTATGCTCTGATCTTTATTAATATTAAGATCTTCTGCATTCCCTCTGTAATTAAAAAGCCAAAATTGTTTTGGGGAATCCGTAAATGTCGGAACTACTACTCCATCTTTGTCAGCATACATTTCCTTGATAATTTTGCAAGCATCTGCAGAGAAGCACCACAAGTAGTTTGACAGTACATCTACTTGCTCCTCATCTCGTAGTACTGGAAGCACTTCCATTTCATGCTCCTCAATGCGGGCTCCACCACTGATTGCCCGTTTTGCCACATCTTCTTCAACCAGCTTAAGAATGCTTGTTGGCACAAATGTTTCACTGGGAAGTTCAGGCACAACATTCAATTCCTCAGTGGTAATCATAATTCGGACATTTTCTTTATTTTCCATAAACTTCTGAATCTGTCTCTGACCATAAGTGCATGGCTTCTTTATTTTGCCATCATTTGTCTTCCACTCTATATCATCAGGGAGTCCCTCTATCCTGAAATTCCCTTTCAAGTAAGGTACCTTTGCAGATTTTGATCCAATAGCTTTTGCTACAAGAAAATCAATGCAAATAAGCCTTCTAAGAGTGTAAAACTAAACTATAACTGATGCTAGATGTAACAACCTTTATCATTTCATTAAAACTTAAAATTGAATAGTCTTTGTATTGTGCAAAACTCCGTGGTTGCAATTCAAGGGAATATGCCCCTTCAGTGATGATTAGCTCTTATTTCAATAAACAAAATACACAATAGGCAAGGAAAGCTGGTTTTATTAGAATAGCATTAGTGAATAGCGATCAGGACAGATTGCTTCAGGAGTTGAATTGAAGATCTAGTTAAATTACATGAAAAACAAATTTTGGTAAAGAAAAAACATTGTCTTTTACCATATTCTTTATTGTAAAGATTCTGCAAATCTTGGTAGGAATATGTTTGCATTTTTTCATTAGCTTCTAGAATCAAGAATCAATAATATTAATATTAAAAGATAAGGAAGATTTGGTAGATATTGATGTATATAACTTTTAAGCAGATCAGTTAGTGGGGCATTCATATGCAGTTTTAAAATTCGTAACCCCATGAAGTGTTTTAAATACCTAATATATTTAGCAAGCTCAAACATCACTAAATAATAAAATAATGGTGACTACTGTATATTTTGCTCCAATTCAAGTATTTGGTACTTAAGTCTCCACTTGGGTGCAAGAGTGCCTTTCTGCAAGGTAGCACCTCACATATGATTTTGAAAGCTCTAATGAAGGGTTTACACCACCAGTTTACATACAGTGGTTTAATAAAATGGTTTATAATAATTTAGGCTTGCTAGCTGGGTGAAACAAAACAACAGGATGATTTCAATAAAAAATAATTGCAATTTTTGTGGAGCAACTGTCCATGCAAGCTTAACCAAATCAGTACATTTCTGGCTATAAGAATATAAAAGTGATAAAAAAAGTAACATACCAAAAAATTGCCTGAATTCCAAATCAATCCCATTGCATTTACTTAAACAATCTATACCTCTTTTTAGACCAGGAGGAGAGAGGGGGAAGTGTCATCCGTCTTTGAAATTTGTCAAACTATGTTGGTTTATACAATTTTGGGGTGCTGATTTCGAAAATGTATGTTAGATGCACGTTTAGGGGGGCGTTTAGCCTCTTTTCGGTGAAAAAACCTCGATTCCATGCCATTTCAGCTATTGTTAGAATATACGTGATAACCTCACCAAAATGGGTTGTCATAAGTAATACTTGGGTGCTGATTTCCAAAATTAATGCTAAATGGATGTTTAGGTGGGCATTTAGCCTCTCTTTGGTGAAAAACTCGATTTGTACTATTAACGTTGTTCTTAAAATAAGCATTATCTGCCTGATAACATTGCTAAAACAAGTTAGCATAAGTAGTTCTTGGACACTGGTTCCAAAATTAACACCAAATTGGTCTTCAGGGGCCTTTAAGCCTCTATTTGGTGAAAACCTCGGGACAGTTGCAGTATAGCAGACACGCTTTTACGCAAATTTTTCATTTAGGTGAATTGTTGATATCTGGGATTTAAACTAAGCCTTGTTTCAATATTCGCAACATTCACCCATTCACCTTCCTCGATGTTGATTACAACTTAAGAACAAAAAGTCCGACTAAGCTACAAACTAAACTTGTAAAAACTGATCGTCTAGTCATATGCGAGATATCTTCAATGTCTTCATCAAGATCTTGACAAACTCATCACTGATATCGCCAATGTCATAGCTCTCCTCGTCAGCAACCTCATCTCTTGGCAGAAGGAGCTCGCACGTTCTCCGGGTAACACTTGTCGCTCCAAGTTACTCTGCCGTCTCTGTCCCATCCATGATTTTCAGGGTTATCTTGTGGTACAATCAACATTTCAGCTCTGCAATAAAGGCCACGTAATTGGAACGCTTGATATGCAATACCAAATTCTCCTTGCATTGCGGAAGAATACTAAGGTCAACAATAAGCTTCTTTTTGTTGAACTTTTGCCAGAATATTGACTGTCGAGCTTCATTGACATCACTCATTGCAGGAAAACCGCACAAGCTGCAAACGAATTTCTCTAATCCTTCTGAAAGATCTTGACTTACTGTAAGACTCGTTCCCAAATTGCCAAATACATCAAGGAATTCTCTTTTCTTCTCAAGAAGTCTCCAAAAGGCTATCTTCCCTTTCCTGAAAAAGCCGACACGTAGTCATTTCTTGAAAACGCATGCAGACCCAAAAGGGCCTTCTTTGCTCCGTTGATAATTTTGTCGACGTCAGCTAGAAAATGTTTCTTTTCTTTCCAGTGCCATTGTCCACATAAATCCCGGTATTACCAAAATCGTGGGACAAGAACAAGACATGTATATCTATATCTCCTGAGAAAGAGCGAAACATAACAGACTCGTCAGTGTTCACATTGGCTGATTTTACCAAGGCAATTAGCTTTGTCTCGGCCTCTTCGTGATTGGAACTGAGTTGGGGATGACTGACACTTGATTTTCGGTTATTATTGTGCACTCTCTTGTTCGAAAAGTAGATTGTTCTACCATTTAGAAAGGATCTGCCTTCCAAAAGAACGCTGTATCAGGTTGAATAGGATCTCCTTATTTTGGCCATTTCGGAGGAATTCGGTGAAATCAGGAGGCATGAGGAAGAGAATTCCTTGATGTATTTGGCAATTTAGGAACGAGTCTTACAGTAAGTCAAGATCTTTCAGAAGGATTAGAGAAATTCGTTTGCAGCTAGTACGGTTTTCCTGCAACGAGGGATGTCAATGAAGCTCGACAGTCAATATTCTGGCAAAAGTTCAACAAAAAGAAGCTTATTGTTGACCTTAGTATTCTTCCGCAATGCAAGGAGAATTTGGTATTGCATATCAAGCGTTCCAATTACGTGGCCTTTATTGCAGAGCTGAAATGTTGATTGTACCACAAGATAACCCTGAAAATCATGGATGGGACAGAGACGGCAGAGTAACTTGGAGCGACAAGTGTTACCTGGAGAACGATGCGAGCTCCTTCTGCCAAGAGATGAGGTTGCTGACGAGGAGAGCTATGACATTGGCGATATCAGTGATGAGTTTGTCGAAGATCTTGATGAAGACATTGAAGATATCTCGGCATATGACTAGACGATCAGTTTTTTACAAGTTTAGTTTGTAGCTTAGTCGGACTTTTTTGTTCTTAAGTTGTAATCAACATCGAGGAAGGTGAATGGGTGAATGTTGCGAATATTGAAACAAGGCTTAGTTTAAATCCCAGATATCAACAATTCACCTAAATGAAAAATTTGCGTAAAAGCGTGTCTGCTATACTGCAACTGTCCCGAGGTTTTCACCAAATAGAGGCTTAAAGGCCCCTGAAGACCAATTTGGTGTTAATTTTTGGAACCAGTGTCCAAGAACTACTTATGCTAACTTGTTTTAGCAATGTTATCAGGCAGATAATGCTTATTTTAAGAACAACGTTAATAGTACGAAATCGAGTTTTTCACCAAATAGAGGCTAAATGCCCACCTAAACATCCATTTAGCATTAATTTTGGAAATCAGCACCCAAGTATTACTTATGACAACCCATTTTGGTGAGGTTATCAGGCAGATAACGTATATTCTAACAATAGCTGAAATGGCATGGAATCGAGGTTTTTTCACCGAATAGAGGCTAAACGCCCCCCTAAACGTGCATCTAACATACATTTTCGAAATCAGCACCCCAAAATTGTATAAACCAACATAGTTTGACAAATTTCAAAGACGGATGACACTTCCCCCTCTCTCCTCCTGGTCTATTTAGAACCATAGTAACAAAGTTTATTGTCATCAATTAATATGCTGGCACTTTCAACTCCAAGTTTCTCAAGAACTGAAATCTAAAAGGAGGAAAATTTATAAAAGTTTTAGCTTTGTTAGTTGTAGCCAGATTAATTTAGAAACTGCAAAATAACATTTTAGAGAATGAAAGGCATTCTGATCTTACTTCATCAAGTAGTCTTCTCTTGTGCTTCTTTACCAAAATAGCCTTTTCATTTTCTGTTATTTCCTCAATTTCTATTTCATTGATTCTGGTTGCTTCTTCAGCCAACCTTTCTTTTTTGGATGGACTTAAATTTTTCCATTCATTGGAAACAAGAATATTTCTTTCTGCATTGTTTAGCCCCTTCAGTTTTCCTGGAATAAAACATGAATATATCATTTGTTGATTGCTTTGACACTTTAATTCACTTGATAGGAGAAAATGAAAAATGCACAACATCAAATCTACATCTACATCATAAAATAACTCCTATTTGGAAAGGAAATTTCTTTTATTTATTACCCTTGACCATGAATATTCACATGGATGGAGGTGCCACTGACATTACACATAAAGGGCTCCAGTCAGAGCCCTAATGGTTTTATGTAGAATATTGTATAATCCATGGCATTTATTACAAACAGATAAACTGAGTGTAAAACAATGTTTTCTTTCTCAAAAACAAAAGATTGTTTGAGAAATGTAGAGTTCACTGAAGACCTGTTCACGTTGTTATAAAATAAAGAAGAATTTGTTGATAGAAAACAAGTAAAACTTGAATAAACTATTTGTTATTTCTTGTTTGGTGTTTTTTGTAATAAAAGCCAATTTACAGAATGCGGCGTTTAATAGAGGGCATCATTTATTACAAAGGCTCAGCTTTAAGTGTGGCATTTATTAGAAATAAATACAGAATGCATCTCCAGAGTATTTTGAGTTAAGAATACTGTACTGTGAGAATTCACAATAGTATTAGATCTTTACCTTCTTTAGACAGCTGACTATAGAATACATTCTGACCACAAAGCTTCCTGTCCCTTTTCTTCTTTTAAATTCCTTTCTCTCTACAGTTTGAATCAAATTTCTCTTCTTCTTTTCCTTGGCATTCTGGTTTCCAATCCATTTCTACAATTTTGAAAATGAAAAGTATATAATAGAAACAAAGGGAAAAATGTTTCAAATAACTAACCAAAGGACTCATTCCAGAGTATACAGTTCATCAATTAGGTTAAGACTTGAAAGAACATTGTGACAAGAACAACTTCAGTGACCTCTTTACTGAAGACGGATAACACCATCAGAGATTTCTTCACTGATTGGTGGACTTTTGCATCAATGCCTGACTTGCTATTTCACAACTCAATAGCTATAATGAAAGAACAATTGTAAAACTTAAGAAGGAATACCTTAATCTTTTCTAAATCCAACCCAGTTCTAGCAGCTGCTTCTTTAATTTTGTTGATTTCTTTTGTTGATAACATTCCATTTTCATAAAATTCAATTAAAATAGCTCTTGTATTGTCATTGATAACATTGTATGATTCAGGCCTCAAATTTTCCATATTTTGAGTCTAGAAGAAAATGAGAATGAGATGCAAATAATATTTAGATTCATTTGATTTATCTGATGCACAAGCTTATAACTTATTTTTAACCTAAGGTTAGGTCACTGATTTGTGGGTTGGGCCTTGTAACATTTGGTTGGCTAGAACCTATTTAATCTCACAGCAAGGTGTTGGACAACTCTAAGATTTATACAAAACATTATTGATTTTAAAATATACCTAGAGTAAGAGTCTAATCTAAGCCTTCATAATAAGCCTGTTTTCCCTCATTCCAAATCATTCAAAAAGCCTGGAGTCTAGGAATTAATCTTCTTAAAAGAAGAATGTCAGTAGACCTTCCTGGTAAACCTAGATACCTCCCTATCGTCCTTGAAGAGTTTAGTTCACAGTACAGCAGAGCAGACGCCAGACGGTGGTGTGATGTGAACATTTTAGGCGGCCTAACCCCTGCCTTTGCCAAGATTGCTAGCCCATCCAAAAGAACCGTAAACAAGTAAAAGCACCCAAGATATAAATAAAAGCACAACTT
>JACTAT010000016.1:2702776-2734439 GCA_014526335.1 Chrysaora quinquecirrha | reverse complement strand
TGTTCTCTTCCTTAAAATTCGTTGACTTGCTGTTCTTCATTAGCATTCTCTGATCCTCAATTCCTTTCCTATTGTAAGAAATCATTATAGTTTGTTCATGAGGGTCAATTGTATCACTAAGGGCATTTAATAAATAACAAGGCTGTCGACCAGCTCTGCGTATGATTCTATCTTTGCTTGTATCGACAGGTTTATTGAGGTGATTAGCTCTTATCAGGATATTCTTCAGATGGTTTATTAGCACAAATGGGGTTTATTTGTTTTCTGTGTTATTCACAGTTGACTTAATAAAAATGATAAGATTTTCGCTAAAAGGATTCTCAATCCCCTATCATTCGATCACAGCAAACCTGAGGCTATGCGTTCTCGTGATTACAGTATAGTATAACAATTTATCCCCTACGCGGATTCTTGGTTCCCTGGAATAATCATATCGTAGCAAAGTATCTAATCCATAAAGGTAGGCATCGAAACAAAGCTGTACTTTGATCTGTGATTCGCAAATGAAAGTCTTTATAAGTTTACAATCTAGTCTGAAATGTGTTTTCCTCATTTAATCATCTTCTCTTTCCCAGGGAATGTCGTTCTCGATAACCAGAAACGTATCCCTGAACTTGTCATATGAAGGCCTAGTGGTACAAAGTTTACATGGCACATAGCGCTAAATTTACATTTCATTTTCTTTAGGCCATCTTTGGATGCATTTATTGCATTTTCCAGTCGGTGTTGAGGTAAAATGACATTTTTGCTCTATTTGTCATTAAACTTCATTGCCTTCCCTTGCACAACCCTGACTAGAAGAAGCTCCAATGTTGAGAAAGTATTTAGTTCAAGGCAAGAAACGACACGACACATTATTTTGAGTAGCTATTTTGCAATCAACCTGTTAGTTGAGATGTTGGTTTACATTCCAAAATTCATTTTAATGCTGTTTTTCAGTATATTCAGTGGTGCTCTGCTAAGCATAATGTATGCAAGCAATGACGTTAAAGCACAGACATCAGCAACGAAGTATTACAATTGCGTGAAGGAAATGTATTATTTCAAGCTAAATGCAACAATGCTTCCTTATGCAGGTAACTATATAAATATTTTTATTGGCTGGTCTTGGATATTACAGACATAAACGGAAAAATGACGATGACCCGAAGAGTTGCAATATTACCATGTTTCACTTTTCCTCTATACATCGATATGCTGTAAATTGCTTTCAGAACATGGTGAATTCCCTATTAACATTGTGCATGCAATATGTTAACTGAAGACGGCCGTGTGATCTCGAAATAAGGTCGTGATTCTTTTCAATTTTAAGAATGAAGTCAAAAATTGGCCACGTGGGAGCCCAATTTGAAATTCAAAAGATGCAAAAGCGTGTAATTCTACCACTTTTCATGACCTTTAGGCTTAAAACAGAGATTTTATAATGGGGTCTCCTAGCTATATATGACTTTGTAGGGTTAAGGAAGGCCGATTTTTGACTGACGTCAATAGCATGTTTTAATTATGACGTCATTTTCCTCTTAATTGAAGTTGGAAATGCCCCATTGATCCAAATTTCTTGTAATGCACTAGTCAATGTCTGTGCCAAGTTTCATTGCTCTAGCTGTAAAAAGGGCTATTTTTAGAGTGGGATGTGAAACACCCCCCACATTATTTGAAATAACACCCTATATTAGCTAGTACTTATACCATTTTGGAACACCCTATATTAGTATTTATACGAAGCTGCATTCAGTTCATCAACATTTCCTGAATAGTGATACAGTCACGACACAGGCTTGCCGAGATGAAAAGAGGGGGGCTATCTTTCATGTATGGATTATGGAATAATGGAGTGGAATGATGGAATGATGGAATGGAATTATGGAATGGAATTATGGAATGGAATTATGGAATGGTATCAAAATGCATAAATGCAAACGAGAAGCAATTTCCAAACATATTCCGGCAACATTCTTACTTTTGAAAGTCCATTTTTATTTTGAAAGTCTGAATATGCATGATTTTTAGAGCTAAAATTCTAAAAATAATTCACAATGACAGATGAAGAGTAAAAATTACAAAAAAATTCATGCATTAATGGACAACTCGTTATCTTGAATTTTTTCTTTAAGGCACTGCAAAAGACATCTGCCAAAAAAATTACACGGTAGCTGCAGTTGATAAGACAAATCTTTTGCTGATCATAACAGACAGAAGAAACAAAGTTTGTAATTACAGAGATTGGAAACTTGATCCAGCTCCAATTCAATGTATCCTTTCAACTACCCAGCAGTGGGTTCCTTTTCCGTAACAGTAAGGCGGGCGCAAACTGTGCCAAAATTATTGGCAAACATGTTGGCTGAAAATAGGCTAACATATTGGCATGGTTTGCCATACCATCATCTGAGATGCTTTGGTTTGGTGACGTCGTCTACAAATGATCTTTTGCAAAAAGTATCGAAAAGAAAGCAGCTGTTTGTTTTTTGCTCGCCAGCTTAAATCTATTAACCATTTAAGGGTCTCCAAAATAATGACCAAAATTGAAAATGTTGTGCCAACAGAGACATAGCAAACCGTACCAACACATCAATTTTGCACAAATCGATAAAATTTTGGCCAACTTTTTTTGTCAACAACATGTTGTATATTTGGCCAACATCTATAGCAAACCGTGCCAACATGTTGGCCAACAATTTTTTGCTGCGATGTTGGTCAATATATTGGCATGGTTTGCCCCCGGGTCCGATGCAATAGAATGAGTAGGAGAACACAAATAATTTTTGCTAATTTGGTTAATTTTAATTCAATTACAAATTTTAAAACAATTGGGAATTTCAGAAATCCCCTCTATAGTATACCACACCCCCTAGAGAAGTCTGACAAGGAAATTTATGAACAATAACAAAACATCAAACAATTCAATGCTTTAGAAGTTGGATTGGATTAACCAATTTTCACATTTCAATGACAAAACCCATGAAGTTTATTCTGGACGTTGAAATAAAATCTCATGACATTTCATAGCTTCATTGAAGGTTTAATATCCAGCTATGTTAGTCTCTGAGCGAGAAATTCAATAATAAGGAAGCTAATTTTAAACTATTTAGAATGGCTGCATAATTGAATCTCCCGCTTTTCAATTTATATAGAATAATTTCACAGATGAACGGATTTTTTGGGTCTAGTCTAAAACACCACACAAGTCGGAACACGAGTGAACACGAATGAGCTCGAGTGAACACAAGTGAACACGAATGAACACGAGTGAACACAAGTCGAACACGAGTGAACACGAATGAACACGAGTCGAGCACATGTAAAAGCAAGCGTAGACAAGGTAAAAACGGGTGAACCAATCGAATACGACTTTTTTTACTTAATAAATTAAATGAGTGAAAAGAATCGACCATATTTTAACTAAACTAAAAAATGAATAGAAACTTTAGTTTGTTTTTAGATTTAATATTTAGATATTTATTATTTGCTTAAATTATTATTATTAGAAAAAATGCTAGACGAAACTTTTTAGCTTCTGACATTCTCGTTTGTTTCGAGTGTTCCCTAGCGACTGGTAGCACCTGGATGTAATGGTGATTGTGATTCATATCATTGTTGCTGTGATTGTTCAACTTCATCATTGTTCAAGAGTGAGATACTTTTAATGAGTCCCCGATATCAGCCCATTTCTATAGACCATTTCAACTACAGGCCTCGTTATCAAAAAAATTGAAAATTTTGTAAAAGAGAAATTTCGACTTCAGATTCGAATTTAGTCTGTGTTTTTTAATGTCGAGGAAAAGTATTGTGCTTCTAGTCCTTAAGATATTGATTTTATAGGTGTTAAAAATTTGAAATTCTATAATGGATTTGACCGTGAAAAATCGCTGGGGGTGAAGTTTTACATCCTCAATCATTTTACACGGTAAAATCCCTTATAAATTTTCAAACTTTTAGTCGTTATAGAATCAACATCGTAAGGACTAGAAGCGTAAAAATTTGTCTCAACACTAAAAAGAAGGTGCTGAATTCGAATCTGAAGTCTGAATTTCCTTTTGATCCAGTTTTCACTTTTTTTGAAAACGAGGCCCTAGTTGAAATGGGCTATTCCTTCCGAATCAGAAAAACCCCTGAGCCTTACTTCGAAGTGAGGCGTTTACAGTATTTGACAGGGGCATTTCTACAAGAGAGGACGTTAGATTGCTTATTTAAGGTACGCCTGGATATGAAAGTAGGTAGCTTTCCCTTATATCGATGCACTTCATGTATTATCAATATTCTACAGTACCATGTTTACATTTTTTCCACTCGTGCTCCACAATTTTTTTATTCTTTTCCATTCCTATTCGCTTGTTTTTGCTCATGTTTACTCGTATTTGACTCGTGCACTCATGTTTGACTCGTATTCACTCGCTTTCGACTCGTGTTCACTCGTTTTCGACTCGTGTTCACTCGTGTTCATTCGTGTTCGACTCGTATTCATTCGTGTTCACTCGTGTTCGACTTGTGTTCACTCGTGTTCACTTGTGTTCACTCGTGTTCACTCGTGTTCCGACTCGTGTGGTGTTTTAGACTAGATCAATTTTTTGCAGCAAATCATAGGACGACAATGCTTTGGTCATTTCTTTAACACTTGTTATAGTAAAAAACAAATGTCAAAATACTTATCATTATCGCAGGACATTGAACACTTGCGTGAAACATGATACTGTAAGTAGAAAAATTAAATCATGTGATTATATTTATCATCACCATCATCACCATGTATTTTACTGGAAAATGGTAGACGTCTTTCATAAGGAATCCTCTCGGGGTGCAATGAAATGGATTTGCAGCCGCTTTGTTTCAGAGTATATAGCGCTGCAGATTTTACTCCAAATTCACGAATAATAGAAGAAAACGACATGAAAGAGGGTCTGCAATAGTAAGTGTTCAAAATATCTGCAGAAACTCAGGAAACAAGATTCAAGTAACTCACAAAAATGAAAATACTTAATTAAATTGATTCTAGAATATTGCACTTTAACTCCCAGTAAGTGTTAATTGGAAGAAAAATTTGCTGCAATATCTCTCCTGAAACGACGGCAATTACGGTACACAATACACCACTTCGACTAACCGCAGCCTCTGTTTCCAACGGGGCCTGGGCCGAGTTTTGGGGTGAAAGAATTTCTCAACTTCTGTTATCGCAACAAGGAAGGCTTCGGATCTCTATCAAACAGTAAATATTTTATCACTGATATTTCACTGTTATTTTCAATTAAGTTAAATTTTTGTGGCTTGTTATCCTCGGAACAGCTTTCTTCAAAGCTTTTATAAGTACTTGGCTCTGGCAAGACACAAATATTGTTGTTTGAACTTTCAAGAAAAATCACAATTGCAAAAGCTGAAACCAAGCCATTTTCTTGGATTTATATTAAATCAGACTCCAAGATGAAATTTTATACTGGTATCCAAACGATTGTCCTCTTTAATTTATTGTTTAGCTGGGTTAAGCCATGTATACCAGCTACTGTATTTTGGAGAGGTAGCAAGCGGATTTTAACATCCAAAAATCGTAAATTTCAAACAAGATCCCAGAAAGTTGGAGGAAAGGATCAGTTCCTTCTAACACTGATGCATTTGCGACTGGGCCTTATGAATGAAGACTTAGCTGACAGGTTTTGCATATCAGCAAGCACTTGCTCTAGCATTTTTGCCACTTGGATCAAATTATTAAGCAAATTATTTGGAGACAGCCTTCTCATCTGGCTCCCAAAGGAAACAGTCTATTCAAATCTACCCAGCATGTTCAAACCGAAACACAGAAAAACAAGGTGCATTATTGACTGCACAGAGATCTTTATTGAAAGGTCAAAATCACTTGACATTCAGGCAGCCACTTGGTCCGATTACAAGAAGCACAACACCGTTAAGTTTTTAGTTGCAATTGCACCTAGTGGGTACATAATGTTCATTTCTGACTGCTATGGTGGGAGAACACCTGACCAGTACATTTGCCGAGATAGCAACTTTTATAACCATCTAGAGTATGGTGATGAAATCATGGCGGATAGAGGATTTCAAATAAAGGAAGACCTCCTGCACTACTACTGTAGTCTGAGCATTCCACCAGGTGCTCGAGTGAAGTCACAAATGACTTCAGGTGAATGCCAAACAACGAAGGAGGTAGCAAACTTACGTATACATGTTGAGAGGGCAATAAACAGGATCAAAGAATTTAAAATTCTGAAAAGCACACTCCCAATCAATAGGCTTCCATTGGTAGATGACATTGTTAGGACATGTGCATCTTTATGCAACATTCAGCCAAGACTTATCAGAGATGTCACCTCTTGCAACCAAAATGATTAATTCAGTGACAATGATAACTATTTTTCATTCTGTTTTTTTTTGTTCTTAGGCAAAGCTAAAAAGTTACTTGTAGACTAGTAATTAACTTTTATATAAATGAGGAATATAATGATTAAAGTAGAAGTCTTTGAAATTTTGCATTAACAGTTGCCAGATTTCGTTATCAAACTCGATCTTTTGAATATATGATCCATGTGCTGTCCAAACAAAGAAATAACAGGATGGAAGTCCAGTAACAGCCATTTGTACTTGGCATTGCGTGAAATATTTGTGATTGATATTAAGAGAAACAATTCCATCAGTTATCTTTAAAAATGGAAGATTAACCTCGGGATCAGTTGGAGTTGTGTGTCTTATTGAGAAAGAACATCTAACTTCCAAGCAAGAACTTCCACAACAGTCACATGTTATGATTCTGTCGGGGCTTCCACCAACATATGGCATGTCTTCAGAAAGAAAAAGACCACATTCTGCTGCCCTAGCATTCTTGTGTGCTTCCTTGAAAATCTCCATGAAACAGTTCACTGCATCTGCTTCCATGGCTCTTCCGTATTTCAGTGCCAGTATTTCTGGATTGATTGAGGCATCACCTGACATGGCATTGAATATGCCATCCAGATGTATACCAATGCTTCCTGTTCTTTTCAAAGAAGCAAGCTTAGTTTTAACATCATGGGCTTTGGAAGCTGTAATGACATGTTTTCTAAAACAAAACCATTTTGGGTTCGTAGACTGTCCACGTGTCACAACTTCGATTGATTTACAATTGCCCTTTATAAATTTCTTCATACTTTGAGCAAAATCATCCTTACTTTCAGACATACTGAAACAGTCGTCCAACGAAGTTAAAGTCTCTTCTGGCTTTTCAACTTTTTTTGCAGGTCTTTCTTTTGGCAGGGCTGTAAATAACATATTGTCTGATTCATTACAGACGGCACCCAAAGAAGCAGCCATACTTTCCAGACTTAGGCTGTATGAAAAGCTTGCAATGGGGTTATGGTTTTTCTTTGGTGAGCAATTAAGCTCTGTCTTCTTTTTCCCACACTGTCCAAAATCACTTCTTTTCAACTTCATATCCTTCACTTTCATGTAACCAACATCTTTGTTGTTTGGAAGCCACTGACAAGCTGTTGAAGTGCAGTAGGGGTTGTTCAGACCAATTCTGCTGGCTGCCTCAACACGAAAAAGTGCTGCAGCAATGTGATTACATGTCTGCGACAAACCAGCCATGCAAGTACAGTGGGTGCACATGATTTTGCCAGTTTTTTTTGACAAACATATCCAAAACTTATGTGGTGCATCATTGATACGCTGGGAGGGTCTGCAGGTACCCTTCAGAAGACAGTACTTGCTATCACCACAAATGTTATGAAACTGAAGTTTGGATAACCATCCTTGTGAGTAGTAACTATATGCTTTAGATGTTTTGTAGTCACTAAGGTCACTGCTGGCAAGCTCATTGGGATGAAAAGCAAGGAAGTTGAATATGTCTGGATACATAGTAACTGGCCAGAACTTCACACCATTTTCTTCATCAAGCCAATCTTGTTGTAATCCAAACGGGTCTGGAATCTCATACCCTTCAGTGACAAGCTTTGATTTGTATTCATTGGCGATTTCACGCTCAACTTCTTCAGCGGACTTTACAAGTGGAACGTCATTTTCCACAGCCACAAACACTCTAGCAACCAATTCAGCTTTCTTGCCACTGACTTTGAGCCCACGGAGACGCAGAAAGTATTTCAATTCGTCGATCTTCATGCCAGATATCTTGTTTAGATCCGCATCCATATTTTTTTACACAGACCAGGTCTAACAATAAATGCCAGACCAAGAATGGCAAGATGACAATAATATTTGTGACTTGCCAGAGCCAAGTACTTATAAAAGCTTTAAAGAAAGCTGTTCCGAGGATAACAAGCCACAAAAATTTAACTTAATTGAAAATATCAGTGATAAAATATTTACTGTTTGATAATACTATAGACATCAAAATGGCAAACTAACCTCATTTTTAGAAACTAATATTTCACTCCGCCATTAACGGGGAGCATCATCAGAGTGAAGGATTCGGTTTTCTCCATTCGTTAAAAGTTCGAATGATGCTTCGCGTTCGTCGTATTCGTATTCGTATTCGTATTCGTCGTGTTCGTCGTATTTTTTAGTTTCCTGGATATATTAAATTCACAAGATGAGAAAATTCAATTTACAATCGAAAATGAAGATAATAACAAATCTCTTGCTTTTCTTGACATGAAACTCACAAACAATTTAAAAGGCGATTATGATATTGGTGTATACCGAAAAGATGCGATAACAAACGTACAAATCAAACCAAACAGTAAGTAACATAAATCCGAAAATAATTGAAGGTGTATTCAAAGGGTTCCTAGCCAGAGCATGGAGAATTTGTTCACCAGGTCGTTTCGATGAAGAAATTGAGTTCCTCACAGAAGTTTTTGTTGAAAACGGACATGACATTGATAAACTAAAATCTATAGCTGAAAGTTACAAACCACCTGAATTGAGACCAGATCAGAGTCAAGATCAGAATGCAGTTGCAAAAAACCAAAGGTTGTAAAACTTCCGTGGGTCCCTGTATTAGGTCCAAAGCTTAAGCGCATTTTTAAACAGGCTGGAATTAAGACTGTGTTTACTTCAGGTTCAAATCTTAAAGCCATTCTATGTGATCATAAAGATAAACTACTGCCGAACAGTCATCCCGGGGTATACAAGCTTGATTGCACTTGTGGGAAATCTTATGTTGGAGAAACAAAGAAAAAGATCCTGACCAGATGCTTGGAGCATCAACAACAAGCTATGAGAGGAAACTGGTCGTCTTCTGGAGCAACGGAACATTCAAAAGTTTGCCATGGACAGTTTAATTGGTTGTCGGCAGCAACTTTAAGTATAGAAAGCGATTTTTATACAAGAAAGGTTAGAGAGTCCCTTGAAATACAATGCATGAAAGTTGGTCCACTTGATGCCGATGGTGTAAATCGAGATGCCGGGAATTTTGTGAAATCTAATTCGTGGAGATCATTTTTCTATGACTGGAGGAGGAAAGAGCCGAAAAACAATAGATGGAATAATTTTTGGAACTGTCAATCTAATTCAATAGAAGGCCGTTACGACGAATACGACGAACGCGAAGCATCGATCGAACTTTTAACGAATGGAGAAAACCGAATCCTTCACTCTGATGATGCTCCCCGTTAATGGCGGAGTGAAATATTAGTTTCTAAAAATGAGGTTAGTTTGCCATTTTGATGTCTATAGTATTATTATTTCCTTGGCTAACCTAAAATGACGTCTTTAAAAGATTACTGTTTGATAGAGATCCGAAGCTTTCCTTGTTGCGATAACAGAAGTCGAGAAATTCTTTCACCCCAAAACTCGGCCCAGGCCCCGTTGGAAACAGAGGCCGCGGTTAGTCGAAGTGGTGTTTTGAAATCGCCGGCCGCGGCCCCACGCTAGCGAATCTATAATCACTACTGTGGTGGATAATCACTACTGTGGTGGTACTATTTGCGTACTGTGGTGGTAGTTTCTGCGTACTGTGGTGGATAATCACTACTTGTGGTGGTTTACTATGCTTGCGGTGGTACTGTGGTGGATAATCACTACTTGTGGTGGTTTACTATGCGTGCTGTGGTGGCAGTTTTGGCTTACTGTGGTGGATAATCACTACTTGTGGTGGTTTACTATGCTTGCAGTGGTGGCAGTTTTGGAGTACTGTGGTGGATAATCACTACTGTGGTGGTATTATTTGCGTACTGTGGTGGTAGTTTTTGCGTACTGTGGTGGATTATCACTACTTGTGGTGGGTTATAATGCTTTATGTGGTGAATACGAAATCATAGCAAAACTCTATAGATCAAGCAAGAAAAAACCACAAAATCCACCACAGTGCGCCAAAACTGCCACCACCGCAAGCATAGTAAACCACCACAAGTAGTGATTATCCACCACAGTACGCCAAAACTGCCACCACCGCAAGCATAGTAAACCACCACAAGTAGTGATTATCCACCACAGTAAGCCAAAACTGCCACCACCGCAAGCATAGTAAACCACCACAAGTAGTGATTATCCACCACAGTAAGCCAAAACTACCACCACCGCAAGCATAGTAAACCACCACAAGTAGTGATTATCCACCACAGTACGCAGAAACTACCACCACAGTACGCAAATAGTACCACCACAGTAGTGATTATCCACCACAGTAGTGATTATAGATTCGCTAGCGTGCCATTAAGCTATAGAGCTCAATGAAATCGCCGAGTAACTCTTCAATCATTATAAATGCATTTATGATAAGAAATCTAAAACTTGTCTATTTCTTTTTCCAGACTCAACCAAAATGCAGCAGTACTTCCACTGCCCTGTGCGTGACGGGAAATTTTCAACTCATTCTATTGGCATTCTTCTTTACTTCAGTCAAAAAGTATTTGAGCTAAAGCTTCATATGATTATTTATAAAACAACACATTAATTCGAAGTTTGTTGCACAATTGCACGTTAGGTATGTTCAAAAACCCATTGACAGCCAACAAACAAACATTCGTTCACACTGATGTCATAGTTCAAGCAAAAATACAAAGATGCGGCAGCTTTCAAACGGGTATCTCAAACTGTTGAAATTACTTCCTTTTAGATAATACGTAAAAAATCCAGTAAATGATTGTCTCGTGCACGTACATTCACTGTGCACGTTCAGAGAATGTCTTAAGTTAAAGAAGAAACCATTAAAACTATTATGACCAAAATCTTTTCAAAATATGGGTCGTTTTTGGATGGTTGACGGGTCTTTCAAAGCCCCCGCGAATAAAAGACGATCAAAATTTAATGTAAATAGCAAAAATACTTGTTCCAAAATTTCTATTGTGTTCTATACGTTTTTATACAACTTGTCATTCCATTCTAGTTATTGCTTGCTTTTATCAGTTGTAACGTAGATTCCAAAATAGGCACGATGGACAAAATAGGCAATCAAAAGAAATAAACTATTTACATCGCTAAACGAGTCACCACTGAGAACCGGAATCAACGCCTAGGGAGGGGCATATGTCAGAATGCAGACAGTTGTGCTCGTCCTATTCTTTGGGTTTAAAATTTGGCCAAATCCAATTTTTCTGGGTTGGCAAAGTTTTGAGCTATTTTTCTGGGTTTCGCGAAATTTCTGTTACTTTGCTGGGTCGGACAAATTCTCCATCTATTTTCTGGGTCCTCCTCAGTAGTGAAGAAGCTCTTAAAATCCTCCAATAATGAACTCAGCTGAAAATGACTATCCCAAGTCAAGCCATGAAGCAGCTGGCAGACTGAGAGTCAGCCACACCAATGTATCAGATATATGATACAGTATAAATATAGTATGATAACTAAAAATTCTTAGAACCAATTTTTACCAGTTTGCATCTCGAGTCATTCCAAAGATCGTGGTCATTCTATTATTTTTGTTTTCAATTTTGGGTCATTCTATTTTTTGGGTTGGAATTTCCGGGCCATTCTTTTTTTGGGCATTTTAAATCTGTTCTCGGATATATATATATATATGTAACAACGTATTTCCAATCAAACTTTGAAAAAGAATCCATTTGTTTTTAAAGATTCCTTATATAAAGAACGTGTAGCGCTATTGGCACCATTTTGCGATGTATGTAGACGGCTTTGGTATGGTGCGCCTGCATTAGGTCGTAAATTTGCTTTTTCAGTAGGCACAGTCAACAGCTTCTAACAATACCATTTGTTGCTTTGCATGCGTTGTTTCAAAACTAAGAGCCCTCTCGAATAAGCACCAATTAAATAGTTCACTTTCCCAATTTAGCCAATCTCACTTTTGGAAAATATGATTTTAGCAATCCATAACGGCGGTCAACGAGATTATAAATGATGATTTTTCTGAAAAATGACATGTGCAGCAACAATAGAAAATTTCTCGCAAGTGACTGTATGCCTCGCACAAATCACTGCATGCTTCATTTGTGATTTTGTAAATTTTTTTGCGATTTTTGAAATCTTTATGATTTTTCAAAAAATGCTGACATCAGCAATTTTGCCAGTTTTTAACAACTTAAAAATAAGACAAGATCTTTCTTGCATTTTCTGCTATCCATAAATTCTAGTAAAGATGAAACTGGCCGCATAAGTATAGCAAGATGTTCGATAAAGAGTTTTTAATGCCTTGCTTGACCATTATGACCATATTCTGTTTGCTTGAGCAAAGCCGCCAGCGTAGAATGCAAAGAATGGTGTTGCTTTTATCTGTGTATGTTCAGCTATCAAATTTACATAAGCAACAAGAGGCATTATCTTTATGCAACTATATTCTGATAGACAGGCATTTTCCTTTCATCGTCAGTACAACGAATTAGATGTTTATTTTGCTGCTGACTTGAATACAAATAAAGATCTTGATCCTGATTATTAGCAGAAATTAGGTGATTGGCGAATGGAGAATCATACAGGTCTGTGGGTCAAACATTTGGTGTGTCTACCTGTTTGGTAAAACACGGCCGTCGTGCACAGAACGTTGTAGGGTATATTACTAAAGGCCTGCTGATGCATTAGTCCATTTACGGCATCGATTTATAATGTGGCCCCAGTCTGCAGAACAATGTTGTAAATGTATATAGCCTCATTTGAGCTTTGTCCCCATTGCCAAATGTGTTCGGTGCAATTGATGGCACACATCAAATCCATATTAAGGCCCCAGAAGAAAGCGATAGAAAACAACGTCATAGCATTTGGGTTCAAGGGGAGTGCGTTCAGGGGTGGCGCTAGGTTTTGCCCGAAAAGGTGGCTAGTCTCCCCGACGAGGGGGCTTAATGTATAACGTAACAGTACTCTTATCTATGCTTGACCAGATTCCTTATCTTCAGGTCGTATTGGTCTTCATTGGTTCACAACGGTGCATAGCTTTGAATCTATTGACAACCATTTCCAGATTAATTCTGCTTCCCATTCCAGGGGCAAGTTGGCCGATAAGTTGGCTGAAGGCCGATTCAGCGAACGCTGACGGCGCGCAGCCACAGAGGGGGGCCTGGGGTGCTCCCCAAGAAAAATTTGAATTCTGGATTCGCTTACATGCGATTTCCAAGCATCTAGGGGCATAATTTCCTAATATAATCACTCATTTCGCACACGAAACGCTAAATATCGTAGTGCAACTAACTGTCGCAATGTCGCATTGAAGTAAATTTTGGCGTTTCCATAAATTGATGATTGCCGATTTTTTGGTTGGTTATTAAAATTTCAAGTTCACGGTAGAGGGCGCCTTTTTCAACATGAAAAAGGTCTGCAAAGGCTATTACTATTTCTCGTCAAGAAAGTTAGGAGATCGATGTTATATTGGGCTGAGCGATGTTAGATATTCCATGCATAATAGTAAGATTCCTAGTGCCGAATCTCCCCTCAGATTTCATCAACTTAATCAACAACCGGAAAAGGAGTCAAAGTGACAAAAAGAAGTCACCCATCGGCACTTCCCCGACAACGGTAGGATTTTCCCCGATGAGGGGCTAGAGTTCCCCGACAAGGGGGCTGTAGCCCCCCTAGCCCCCACCTGGCGCCACCCCTGAGTGCGTTGGGAATTAATTTGAAATTCTTGAATGTCGCTGTTAGTTTCCCTGATTCTGTGCACGACGGCCGTGTTCTATGAAACACATGGGTTTTATAAAGCAGCCTGCGATGGATATATTCTTCAATCACCTGTTATTAGATTTACAAATACAGTAGCCATGGGGCCATTTCTCCCATTTCAGCATATCCCTAAAGTGATTGGCTGATTAAACCGTACACACATGATACAAGTATGGATCAGGATAAATGTTTCTTTAATCTGTCTCTATCACAAGCACGAGTTTCTATTTAGAGAGCTTTCGGCGTTTTAAAGGGACGGTTGCGATTATTGCTTTGTCTAGAGCCTTCGTATGTTGCTGATATCGTTGTAGCCTGTTGTATCTTGCATAACTTTTGCCACGAGCAGAATGGGCACGTCTTTGAGATGCCTGACCCTTACAACGGCAACAACAGTGGAAATGAAAGTGAGAAATCTTCGGGGTCTGGAGAAGAGATATGCTCCTTCTTTTGCAATTTTATTTGCAACTTCGAGGGAGAATAAGCATCGCACATTGACATTTTACACTATTTTTCAGATCTTTTTTGTCTTTGAATTACATTTTTGTCATTGTTGCAACAGGATAACAGGATATATATTTTGAGTGCATTGCTTTGCAACGCCTCGCGACTCCTGTGCTAATTCTTGCATGTAAGTGAGAAACTAAAGTTCAAAGTAAGTAGTGTAGTTCAATCAGGGCCGTCGCTAGGACTCAACGACCGGGGGGTGTAGCTCGGCATTTTGCCGACAAAATGGGCGTGGCCTTTTAGAGATGGGTGTGGCTTGGCTGTTGCTCTTTCCTTGACGAATTTCTTTTTGTTTCCCATGCTTTGCACACAACCGTCAGGCCAGGAATATTATGCTTGAATCATAGAACATCATATAGAAATGGGGGACCCACATGCAAGAGGGGTCCGGGGGCATACTCCCCCGGAAAAATTTTGGAACTTTGAACTCTAAAATGCCGTGAAACACAACCTTTTCAGCTGTTGAACAACAACATTGTAATCATTTGCCAGTTTGATTCTTGTATACACTGTATAAGTTGATCCCGTTCTTCTCAAATTTGCCGACAGAAGACTTGCCCGGGGGGGGGTGTCACACCCCCACACCCCCCCATAGCGACGGCCCTGAGTTCAATGTAGGCAAAGAACTCATAATTCGTGAAATCAAAAGCAACTCGTAAAATAAAATTAACTCGTAACTCGTAACTTGTGGAATAAAAAGTAATTCGTAAATTAAAAATAACTCGTAACTCCTAACTCGTGAAATAAAAAGTAATTCGTAAATTTAATTAACGGTGGGTCGTTATAATCCGACGGGGTAGGCATTTTTATAAGGGTACCTTGCGTGGAAACGAAGAATAAGTCTGTGACCAGGACCTTCTAGACAAGAAAATTTCTTGTGAGATGGAAAATCTAAAAAATTAAATAACGGGGAAGTCCTATATGAGGCCGGGGATGGGAAATTTTGCGACAAATTAATATGCATCCCCCCATTTATTTGGCACTGAATGAAGAGTAAAATATAAAGTAATCACAGAATAGGACGGCAGAGATGACCAGGACCTTCTTAGTATGGTTCTATTTGATTTGCTGATGCCAGTTTACAAATGCCTTTGTTTTTCTGTGGTGGTTCTCTCTCAGAAGAAAAGAGGTAGAATAAAGGAGACAAAAAAAAATTCGATGCAGTTCAATTTTTCCTACGAAAATAACCTTGACAATGAATAAAGAGAATTCATTCATTCATTTCCATTTATTTTATTTTGAGACACTGCTATAGCTTTCTAAAAACAGAATGCTAATCTAGCTTGAAATAAATATACTCATAGTATATGACTTTAATCAATCTCGCTAGAATCTTCACGGCTTTTTTCTTGCGTTTGCCTTTCAAAAACATTTCAGCCACTTGCAAGAGGACCTCAGAGGTGTTTACGGCTACTACCTTTAATTCTCTCCATTCCTTGCAAGATTTTGCCTACAGTCTCATCTTGTTTCTGCTGCATCTGTTGCATGCATTCTACAAGATGTGTTGTTGCAGTGAGCTTCGTTGGCTTCTTTTCCTTCTTTCTCCTTGGCTGCGCATTCTACGCGGCTACTGATTCAGGCATCTGGTCATTACTGCCACCATTGTCGTCGATTACTGCTCGCTCACCTATAGCTTCTTTAACCTTTCCCAACTGGAGCAAACTTCTTGTACCCAGGACCTCATCAAATTTGTCCATAATATTCACAGAGATGTGAGTCAGTTGTTGTCGAGAGGATTCTCGAACTGCCTTTTGCATAATTAGATATTTTAGTTGGATATTACTGAGGGAAAATCAGAGTAACTTATTGATCAAATTTTGTAAAATCAGTTATGACTCGCTTGCCCTCAAAATACCATATTTTCGGTTGGCTGTCTTTCCAAATATTATTCGAATTAGGAAAGTGACAGAACGCAGGGGTTCATCAAAAATTTGATTAGAGAGAGTGGCAACATGGACAAACAATTTTAGTCGCTCTTATCATAATGGTTATCAATCATGATCCTGATAATGATGATGATGATGACGATATTGGTGATAATATTGAGAATGACATAATGATGATTGTTGTGCGGATGAAGATGATGATGATGATGTTTTGATGATGATGTTGGTGATGATGATGATGATGATGATCCTTTGATGGTGGTGGTGATGATGATGATGCTGATGATGATAATGATGATGATGACGATGATGATGATGGTGATTGTTGTCCTTCGGACATTGCGATAGCGTGGCTATGTATTGAAATCTCTAGGGTTGATTTAGAACATTTAGTGAACAAAATAGAGGTTAGTTTGAAATTTAGTCATTCACATAGAATTCCCTGCCTTCTTGTAAGCACCAATCAAAGAATCTTTTTATTTACGAAGAATTCTTCGAAATCTTCGTACAATATTGTAGTGAGGCGTGGGGGAACGCAGAAAAGATAGACATACCAAACAACATACATATATAGGAACGCTCAAAACGCGTAACACAAGGCAAACCACTAATTGATCATCAACTCTGAAAATATGAGCTGTTGGCATTGAAATGGCAATTATCATCAGATGGTAAACAGCATAAGATTCAGTGACTGAGTAACTCAGTTGCAGACCATTGGCTATCCGTAAAACATGGAGTGTGGAATTATGGAGTGGAATGGTGGAGTGGAGTGGAGTGATATGGAATACGCTTATTTTAGGATGTCTTGCAATAAAAAATACATCAAAATGCTCCTCGTAGTCTTCTGAACCTATTTAACTCATAATATTGCTAAAATCTGCTAACATTTTCATGAAATTACCATCGCGATCAAGACAATTGAACCCAGACAGCTTCCAGGTGCGAAAATAATTGAATTCAGACTTTAATGCAGTGCTTTTTCTGCTCATCTAAACAGTTATCCCGAATTCGAGAAGCAACCTCTTCTTTCTCCTGCGAATTGCGATTTCAACCTTATGATCACATTTTGTGATTGACGTAGAAATCGTCTTTTTAATTCACAGTTCAATGGCTACTATTCATTTACGATGGTGCTTCATTTAGCTATATTTTAATGCACTGTACGTTGCTGTTTTTTATGTTTTTATAGTGGTAGTAAGTGGCCCTTAAATCAAACCTAAAAAGGCTATAAGTACTACGTTATTTAATTCGTTTTCTTACAAAACTGCCATCTTCCTTACGTTTTGGTACTGTCATTGCTATTATATTTATGTTCATACTGCAAAATGCAAAATGTAGTCCTCGTTTCCTTCACTGACAGGGCATCTTTTAAGGAAATTTCACTAGTGGTGGGTCAAATAAATCAGCAGGAGGGCCCAATTCCCTGAGAACAAAGATATGTCTGTATAAGCATCAGGGGTCAATATCAAGGAAGCGAATGATGGTTCATGCTCTATTGCTCTAGTAATTTCGAGTAATTTGGTAACTTTAAGGACCTGCAAACAACTTTTTTGACTGGAGGAGATGTTATTTCCCGGCAATGAGGTGAATCTGACATGAGACACTTGTGCCAAAGGAAAGGTGCAAAGGCAAGCTCACGTGTGGGGGATACGGGGGCATTCTCCCACAGAATATTTTGGAATTTTCTGTGTCTAGAGTCGCTCTGGTTGGCTTTCCGTGGCTAAAATAATCATGCACTAATCTTTCCAAAGTTTAATACTTCCAAAGTCAAAAGGGCCCATCACTAGTGGGGCAAAACCATGATTTCAAGGATCAGAGGACAGATGTGGGGCAACCAATAGGGCCTGGTGGGACAATTTCCCCACCGCTCAGTATGTTCAAAGATGCCCTGTAGTCACTGACTACTGTTCGCTGCAGTTGTTACGTCAGCTATTAAAACTATCAACGTGTGGTGTGGTAAACTGGGATAAAATGGTTTCGATGTTCCGACTAAAGGGGTGAAGAGGTTCAGAAATTTTTTCTGATTGTTGCTCATCAAATCCACGGGGCCTTTGAGCGATCTCAATTTGGTTTTAGTCTCGCTTTGATTCTGTTACTGGGGATCATGTAATAAGTCTGTATTTCTGGTAAAAAAAGATTTTTATAATACTGAAAAAATCTTTGATATTTCAGTCCGAGGCTCACAAGAGCGACTCCCTGCATCAATTTCTTTTGCATTTGCATTTCACTGGGATCGAGTTTATGTGCAAGTCATTGTTTTCAATTATTATCGTGATGCAATATAAATATTCAAAGCATTCCGACTTGAGTAAGCCTTTGTTGTACGATCCTGTACGAACCCCCCGTCGAAAACGCTACAAATGTTGGCAAGACTTCTTATTTACATTAATGAGATAATTGGGACATGTCTGCCCTGCGGCTCGACTTTCACCTTTTGTCTGCATTCTTGAAGTTAGAAGGAAAATGCCAGAAGGCAGGGTTTTCTTCATACTCGAAAAGACGTTTATTTTGAAAATATTAATATAAAGTTTACTGTTATTTAAATTAAAAAGACCAAGAGGAAGATTTTGATATAAATTTTGTTACATTTTTGTCAACATATGTCCATTAATTTACACATTCCAGTTGACCATTCCACTCCACTCCAGCACTCCATGTTTTACAGATTTTTCATCCAAAAACTCGCGTCTGGAAGCTGTCTGGGTTCAATTGTCTTGATCGCGATGGTAATTTCATGAAAATGTTAGCAGATTTTAGCAATATTATGAGTTAAATAGGTTCAGAAGACTACGAGGAGCATTTTGATGTATTTTTATTGCAAAACATCCTAAAATAAGGGTATTCCATATCACTCCACTCCACTCCACCATTCCACTCCATAATTCCACACTCCATGTTTTACAGATAGCCGCAGACCATTTGTATTTTCAGCCCGGCCTTTCTCGATAAAGGGGGTTGCTTGGCCATCTTTCCTGAATGATGAATTACATGATTAGGAATTCGTAATATTTCTGGTCACGCACGAAGAAGATATGACTCAGCGACTAAAGAGAGGCTCGTCAGTCATGCGTATGCATCAAAGCATGCATCAATGTGAAACTTTTGCATTCCATTCGAGGCTCGTTACTACAATCTTGGACAAAATATTTGGAACAAGACCCTTTCTTCCAAGGAATATGGCCTATTTCATTGATTTTCTACTTCAATAACTCCAATTTTCCCCCCTTTTACCCCCAAAAAATATTGATCAAACAGTCAATTTTTCGATCAGACGGACAAGAAACAACAAGAAATGTCTTTGCTCAGACCATGGTTCCAGATTAAACTATTCCAAGCAACAAATGTGAATGAATAGAGACCAATTGGCGGAAGAGAAGCCATACAACAAACAATATCAGACAGAAAACTTGAACACGACGAGTAGCGGATTAACATGATTGTAACAGTAGACATGGTTGGATTTGTAAAAACAACATCAAACTTCACAACTCAATAATATTCCTTTACTCGTATCTCAGTTTCTCTCGCAATGTTAAAAGTAATGAGAAATGAGGAGGAATGAAGAGGAATGAGGAGGAATGAAGAGGAATGAAGAGGAATGAAGAGGAATGAGGAGGAATGAAGAGGAATGAGGAGGAATGAAGAGGAACGAAGAGGAATGAGGAAGAATGAAGTAGAATGAGGAGGAACGGGGAGGAACGGGGAGGAATCAAGACGAATGAGGAGGAATGAAGAGGAATGAGGAGGAATGAAGAAGAACGATGAGGAATGAAGAGGAACAGGGAGGAATGAAGAGGAACGGAGAGGAATGAAGAGGAATGAGGAGGAATGAAGAGGAACAGGGAGGAATGAAGAGGAACGAGGAGGAATGAAGAGGAGTGAGGAGGAATGAAGAGGAACGGGGAGGAATGAAGAGGAACGGGGAGGAATGAAGAGGAACGGGGAGGATGAAGAGGAACGAGGAGGAATGAAGAGGAACAGGGAGGAATGAAGAGGAACGGGGAGGAATGAAGAGGAACGGAGAGGAATGAAGAGGAATGAGGAGGAATGAAGAGGAACAGGGAGGAATGAAGAGGAACGGGGAGGAATGAAGAGGAACGAGGAGGAATGAAGAGGAACGGGGGGTTTATTCTGCTCTCTTAAACTTGTGTAAGATGATGACTTTGATTGATAGGTAGATTGTTTGTGCCTTAGATTTTGTATTGCCGTTTTGTCTAGAGAGAATTCATCAGCTGACCCGATTTTAGATTGGCTATTACTTGAAGGGGAAATGGGGAAAGGAATCGAGGAATAAGGCAATAACTACAGAAATGAGTGTGAATTTCTTTTCTATTGTATATACCTGTTCTATTGCGTTTACTATCTTGTCGAATTATTTTAAAATCCATTTCTTATAGTTTTCATATTCCCCGATTCCCCCTTTTAGTAACTGATAAGAAAACTACTGGAGATATGAGGTTGAAATAGCTGTATGGTATATGATCTCGTTGTGTGGAGACCATTATTTTAAATAGACCTTTCCAATTATAAAGTACTCGTGCAAACGCTCGCACTGCATTGTGGTAGTTGTATTCACCGCACCGCAGCGTGCTGTTGTCAGTATATTACATAGCAGTGTTATCTTGATGTTATTGCTGTAAAATCGGAGACAGTCTAAACGACTAGAAAAAGAAAGCCTTGGCTTCTTCATTATTTTGCCTGGAGACATCTATAAAACCTTTTTTTGGGAATCAGATGCAAATAGAACGACTCGAGTACGCGCGTGGGTCGAAAAATTTAAAAGTGTGTTACTCTCAAGTTAGAGTTTTCAAGAGAAACCTTTCTCAGGAAATTCGCTGAGAGCGCTAGAAAAATTATAGCCAATGAACATATTTTTCTTCTCTTGAAAAGTCATTTCTGGTTTAGTTTAATAAAATCTTTTTCTTGCCTTGGAGAGAAATCAAATTAACGTAGCATGGCTCGCGCAATAAAGGTAGGGCACGAAGAGCTTCTAAATGTGAGCTGCTCTCGTTCATATTTGCAGAGATATTTGCAGAGAAGAGCTTGAAAATTATAGTCACTGAACAAAATTCCGTTTTTGAATTTTCCTAGTAAGGTTTTCGCAAGATCGGGACGGGATTGAAAAACTCCCCCTAATTTTCTTCAGGATTCTTGCCTGTTTCTGTGTTAACAAGGAAATGCCTTGCTTGCTGATTCAATTTGGCCTTGGCTATTTTGCTTGCTCAATATCATTGTCAGACAGGAATGAAAGCACTGCAGATGAGTTCAGATGGTGTTGCTTTGTGTTTGATGTTTTCATGTTTTCTCTTCGGATCGTATGCAGTCGTACGCAAGCCGTTCTATTTGCAACTGCTTTCCAAGGGAAACAACTCTTTAGACATCTCCAGGCAATATTTTGAAGAAAAATAAGGCTTTCTTAGTTGTTTAAACAAGAATTAGTCTCGCTTTTTACAGCAATAACATGAAGATAACAACGCTATGCACTGTACTTACAACAGCACGCAACGGTTGGATGAATACAACTACCAAGTTAGAGAATCACAAAGTAAGAGAAACAAATATTCAACTTACTGTGATGAATGTTATTACAAAAGAATTAATTAAAAGACTCTATGCAGCTCTAATTTGCTTTTCCTCATTCTTTTTTAATGAGGTATATTTCTCATCCGCATCAGCTTTCTTTTGCTGCGTGCGCAACCACTGTCTATAGTCACTTAGATTTTTTATGCTCTCACCATAGTAATCATCTTCAAATTTGCTAAACGAGGCAAATCGCTTGCTTTGGATTCTTTCAAGAAAATCTTTTTCTCGCTGGAGAAACAAAATGAGATAAAAAATAAATCTTTAAAAAAGCATCTCTCCTAAGGGGATAACGTGGATTTTTTTAAGCCCGTTTGACGGAGATGAAAATCCAAGCGGACTGAGATTGCAGCCTGCTCAAACAAGATGAAACTTTCTCGTGTAATCGCAGCTCTGTTTTTACAACCCTTTGACGGCAATGCAGGGCGAAAGTTACAAAAGTAGCACAAGGGCTGAAAACTCTCATATAATGGACCCCTAAATAAAGCTTTGCCATTGTAATCAAACAATGTAAGAAATGTTGCATTTCATACTTGTCATTTTCTTTTATCAATGGTTT
Organism: Chrysaora quinquecirrha; assembly: GCA_014526335.1. Lineage (NCBI taxonomy): Eukaryota > Metazoa > Cnidaria > Scyphozoa > Semaeostomeae > Pelagiidae > Chrysaora > Chrysaora quinquecirrha. Next base: position 2,711,930 of record JACTAT010000016.1, on the reverse strand, counting down.
GAGTTGCATGATACATCTTCCGGACTCATGACCTACAATATCTTGTTGTGGCTTAAACCATACAAAAGAACCAACAAAATACTACAAAGCAATTTGGATCTTAAATTCATACCTCTTGCAACATTTGTGCCTTGCTTTTGTTGAGGATTCCCCAAAAAATACGAAATAATTGGGTACCAGCTGCAAATCCAGCACCAGCACTTATAACACCACAAATTCCACAGAAAACAAGTGGATCAAGGCCCCTAAAGAAATTTTAAGATAAAAATTTTATTCAAAAAGTATACAAAAAATTTTTATTCTCATCCCAAAATGGAACTTACCAATTATTTGAAATTTTTAATTACTATGAGCCCTTTCCAGGTATTACAAATGAAGATCAAGTTTATACTGGCAAAAAATAACACAATCTCGGGCACTTTAATGTTTAACTCAAGACGATTGATAAGAAGAATGTTGAGACCAGAAGCCTTAATGTATGAGAGACAGGGAGTTTAAACAGGCATACTGCAGCTTTTAAATATGTAAACTAAATATAATTATCATCATAAAGGCATTTACAGTACAAGGGCACACATACATCACATTGTAAAAACACAAAATAATTATTGCAATGTTACATCTCTTCACCACTTACAAAAAGATGGGTGCCTGTTGATATATACAAAGAATGCTGTAACGCTGAGCAGGAAAACAGTGAAACAAGTAACGTTCGTTAAGCCAATGATGATACTGATGGTGTGGATAATATTAACCATGAGTATGACAATGATGATGATAATGATGATAAACCTGATTCTAGTCAGGATTATGCCTCTGGTTCAAAGTCTTGCAGAGCCAAGAAAGCTCTCTGTTATACATTTGTTACAAAGAACAAATTCAATTAGATAAAAGCTTGGAAAGGGGTGGGCCACTATTGTAGATACCATTTTCTCAAATGGCTTTTGGCATGTTTGGGTCAATCAAAGTGTCAGAAATGAAAACTAATTTACGAAAATTTTCTAATCCCGCGTAATTGTTGTTGAAAAACAGACTATATGAAGAGAGATTGAAGAAGGCCATAAACTTGAAACATAAACGCATGAAAAGTAGTTTTGAATCCAAAAAATATCTTGCCATTATACCAATTAATTTATACGAAAATAAAATTTAAAACTTCAGATCACAATCTAATGATCGAGAAAGGAAAGCACTTAAACATTTTACTTGAAGAACGAATATGTAAATGATGTGATGTGCACGGTGAGAATCAAAAGGTGATTTCATCTAGGTATGTCCACTGTATAAAAACATGTGATCAAAACATGTGCTCTAAAATCACTTCCCAAAGAGAACCAATTCTCAAATTTATTCTTAAATTTTTGGATAAGAAAGAATATATGAATTTTTGTGCTGGTGTGACGGCAAGTACGTAGGTTGCATTTCCCAGAGACTAAATTGCAGCAAAGATTGTTTTCAAATGATTGGCAGAGCAAGATCATTATTTCACCTAATTGTTTTGGAATCTGTCAACATGAAAACCAAAAACCAGTTCTGCGTAGACAGAAATAGTCCATTCTCACTTGGAGTCTTCGATAAGTTTAATTGCTTATCCCATTTATCCCGTTAGCCCTATTGGTGGTCAAAATACACTACAAATTCAATCTCATCTAGACTTACTACACGAGTCTCATCTCCAGAATATAGGTCACATATTCATGACCAATCCAATGGAAACAAAATTTGCTACTGCGCAACAAATCAAGTCTGCGCACAGGCGCAGGCTAAGGTAATAATTCGTAAAATTTGTTGCAAATGCCGATTTCAAGTTAACCAATAGTGTAGAGTGTAGTGGACTTGAAATTGGTGTTTGCAAAAAATTTTGGAATATTCAACATCCATTATCTGAAGATTTTGTACCAATCCCAGAAAATTTAAAGTGAAAATATACCGCAATCACAGAAAATTTTCCAATAACAATATACTGCATATACAGCAATAAACTGCAATTTAAAGGACCTGTAAACCAGCATTTTACGATTGCTGCATATTCAATAACTTACATAATAAGTTGCACATTTTCAGGTGTAGCATCAAACATCTCTGGAAACATGTATGCAGAGACTACAGAAGAAGTACCCAAACCAAGTAAGGCAAATGGCAATCCAGCAATATTTTTTCTTGCTCTTAAACTGCTTTTCATTTTTACATATTCTTCAAAGCTTAGTTCATATTGCTTTGGTGTGACTCGTTTAATATCTTCAATATTTTTTATCCTGCTAGGCCTACTAGGCCTGGTCTGTGACGGCTGACGTTCGTTTTCCACATCGGAGAGTCGACCTATTGAGCTCAAAACAAAGTTTCTGTTCACGTAACTAGTAGATCTAAATTTCTTTAAATAAACCGGTGAATACAAGACGAAATATCTCGTCATTCTGTGGAGATTTGCTTCCATCACAAGTACTGTCCCTCCACCAACCACCATTAACTGATCACGCTTTCAGGTCGTTACGTAGAGGTCCTATTTACCCTGGGTAGGAGGTTGAATCGACCCAGAATCAGATTCGTTCCAGAGTTCCAGCATCGATTAACATTCATACCCTATTTGACCAATCAGATTTATCGTACATAATTCTAGATTCTGGTGCATATGGTTAACATCACCAAACGTCAGGAACAAGAATAATCAACCAAACTCAACTTGGTTCTCTTTGCAGCAGAACCTATTGCTATGGCTCCGAGATGGTTACCACTCGAGTCCAATCCAGTGGTAAGCTAACAGATGATAGTTCGCCAGCAGTGTGTCCTGTGTGCTTTTAATGAGATCTTTTGGAATTAAATCTTTTTTTGATTGAGAGAAGAAATGTATAGAGGTGGTGTGGCCAAGTGGTCAAGGCGTTTGGCTCACAATCGTGAGGTCGTGGGTTCGAATCTTGTCGGGACCACTTTCCACAAGCCTACAGTCAACTCAACTGTCCATCCTTCCAAGGTCGGTCAATGAGTACCCAGGGTATTCGTTCTAGAATATCACTCTGGGGGCACAAGTTGCAGGTCTACATCAGCTGCATAGCTGCCAGAAACCCCAACCTGCTTTAACAAATAAAAATTGCTTGCTTGCTTGCTTCAGAGTTTTGCAGTGTGAGAAAAGTTGTAAGGTTAGGTTTTATCATGTGATGGTTTAGAAGATTGGCAAAAATGAAATAAAGCTGAAATTACTTGATTTGATTTTCCAGTCAAGAGACAGCTCATTTCCGGTTGTTTTTTAACTTATTTCAAGTCTTCAACTCAATATGAACTGAAAGCATACATTCTACAATTTGAATCATTAATATAATAGTTTCATGATCATGCTTGTGGACCAAAAGTGCTCAATCTTGACACATCCTTCATTTTGTGACCCAGAATTAAAAACAAATTTCTTTTAGAATTAATTTTTAGTTTTTTTTGCTAAAACATTAAAGGGCTGCCAACATATTATTCATTGAGGTTCCAGCAAAAGTTGGTGTTTAAGAACCTTTAAATGATGCTTCTAAAATTACCTATCAATTTTTATAATGCTCAATGGTTGGTATTTTTCTTTTTGGATATCTTCCAAATTTTGAAACACATTACTGCCCTTGCAATTGCATGTAGATGCCATATGATCTTTCAGGCGAATTGTTTGATCTGAGGAACAGGGCTGACAATCATGACTTGATCAATTGGTGACTTGATGAGGTTAAGCTAAATGGGCCATATACTGTCATATTCGTCAAATACTCTTATTTATATTATAATTTCAAATGTCATTTTTGTATGTTTCATAAATATTAAGGTGGAAATGCCAATTTATAATTATAGTTCCTGCTATCACTTGGTGCTGGAGCAAAGTGGCAATTCTATGATGTTTTTGGGCTAGATCCAGAGCTTCTTTGCATGGTACCACAACCATGTTGTGCTCTTCTGCTTCTCTTTCCCATTAGTGAAAAGGTAATTTTCTGTCTACTTTTGAATTCTGTAAAACTCTAGGATTTTAGGATTTACTTTTATTTTTTCGGTAAAACATTAAGGGGCTGCCAATATATTATTCATTGAGATTCAAGCAAAAGAACCGTTTAAGAACCTTTGTGGTGATAATAAGACATCTAATAGAACCTCCTTATTGCAGAGACCTGTGAGACCACTGTATGGAAGTTTGTTCTTGTAAGGAAATGACCTTAGGGACCAATTATTTGTCCCTTGTTATGAGATGCCCATTTAGTGTCCGTTAATTATCCACTGTCTAACTATAAAGGATTCTGAGTTTCTTCAGTGATGAACAGCAAAGACTTAAGCTTGAAATTCAACTTAGACAAGAGCAGACAGCTATCCTATTTTGTGTTTTACTTTTTGATGACACATTCCCAGCAGCTTATTGAACTGTGATTTTTGATCATATTCAATAGAGTAAACATTGCTTATTCTATAGAGTAGGTTTCGATTTACTCATGGCAGTCTCCTGCAATACTTGTATTCGGGTTGCATTCTGCCTTGAAGCAGCATTCCCTTAACGGTGTTAACAGCTAGTTTATTTTATAATCACATTTGTCAGGTCTTTTGTTTTTTTTTCTAGTATGAGAAATTCAAAAAAGAAGAACATGATAAAATTGTTGCCAAGGGACAGGTACTAAGGATGCTTTTCTGTAGTTTTCTCCTATAAACTCAATAAATTCAAAGTTGTCCATCTTTCCCATAATCAGTGGCGTAGCCAGGGTCTTTGGATTGGGGGGGCAAAAGAATAAAAAATATGGGGGCCCGGGGGCTTGCCCCCGGAAAAATTTTTTTGCACCATGCCCTTCTACAAGTCGTAAAACGGCCCTTTATAAAAGAGATTTGACGGGCCTTCAAAAGGAGAAATATGTTGGACAATTCTTGCTTTGCACAAAAATTTCATGACAACAGACCTACAATCTTCGTGTAGGGTCTATTACTATGCGAGGGATAAATTGTTCTAAGACCTTTGAAATTCATGAAAGCTAGGTACCAAATATCTACGTTGTAACTACAAAATTTGTTACAAAGCGTTTTTAAGCATGAAAACATGGAAATAAAAGTTTCAAACTAATCAATGAGAAATACACAAAATTAGGGGGGTCCGGGGGTATGCTCCCCCGGAAAAATTGTCATTCTTTACCTCTAGAATGGCATAGAATGCATAATTTTTTGCTTGCCGAGTGTGTTCCTACTGGGTATCCGAAGACATCTCACCTCACCTGTTTGTTGGAAACACTTGCTTTCTTGTTGATGTAGAACATTCCAGCCAAGAATACATACTTATTATACGAAGCGGTAAAAATTTTCATTCTACGTTTATCTACTAGAAACATGCACTATGTTGTGTGATCTTTCGTTTACTCTACTAATTTCCTCGTGTTTTTGCCTTTTCGTTCTACTTCGTTTTATTTCGAGAACGAGAGAAAGGAGATTGACGTTTTGACTTTTCACCACAGAAACAATACGGAATACGGAAGAGAGAGAGGGGTCTTTTGAATAAACTTTAAATCTGTCCGACGGGACCGTAAAAACACAAGAAAGGGTCCGTACCTTTATAACCCTTCACACATCGAGACCTATTGCAACAGGAGGGGCGTGTGGGTTGAACAATAGACATAGTAAACACGTGGCGCTAATTGCATTTCCCATTACTCCATGACGCCACAAGATGCAGTTTGCCATGCAAACACCCACGTGACAGCATTTTTTCACCATATAGCCTCATTTTGATTAAGCCTCGTTTTCATGTTGCCTATAAAGCGGCGCCACGCCCCAGCATCAGTGTCATTTTAAATTTGCTCGCTCTGCACCGCACGTGTATGATGCAAAAAACCCTGCAAGAGGAAATTGTAGAAATTTTTGGTTCTTCTTCTGACGAGAGTTCTTTTCACGGCTTTGAAATTGAGGAGCGAAGGGACGAACAAATGGCTACTCCAACAGCCGAGGATGCTGCAAAATCTACTGGATTTGAGGAGAGACTTTCAAAAATGGAGAAAATGCTTGCGTGCATTGCTGCACGTTTCGAAGACAGCGACAAACCTGTGAAGGAAGATGGGCGTGAACCCCGTTTTGGCGAATCTCACGATGGCAATGCAGACCATCCTGAAGACGACCAAGAAAGCCCAAATACAGCCAAAGAAGCACTCCTACCTCGTTAGGAGATGAAGAACCCCTGGCAAAGCGACCACGAAGGGATGAGGCTGATAACGGTGTGTTTTTCAAACCACCGTCACAGGTAGAAGATAATAAATTTAGCATTGACCCAAAGATTGAAGGCTATGCTTTACCTTATTTCTTCAAGCAATTGTCGCAGGAGGATTTTAAAGAAATGTCGAAAGACATAGGCATTCCCGGGAATGACCTTTTTAAACCTCCAAAAATTAATGACTCCATATTGAGAAATGCCCAAATTAAAGACTTCAAAGGCATGAACGAGGGTGATGCTATCCTCATGGGCATTCAGTCTCGAATCCTCAGTGCTGTTTTCCCTCTTATGAAAATATGGCATGATTTGTTGAATGACAATGATCTTTCTGAAGAAGACGCACTTATTGCCATTCAAAAAGCCATTGTTCTAAGCGGAGCTGCTTTTTCCTCGCTCAGTTCCTTCAGACGCTTCCGTTTCAAAAAGTTTCTCAAGGCTGATTATGCTCCGTTATTAAAAAACATCGCACAGGAAGGAAAACCTTCAGCGTTGCTATTTGGAGATGATTTATCAGAGAAAATTAAAAGATGTCGGAAGAGAACAAACTTCTCAAAACTGTTGCTACAGAAAAATCTAACAGCAATACATCTCATTCTCAAAAGAAGGGTCAACGCCCTTTCTTCAAGGGAAGAAGGCAAAATTTCAAAGGCAAGTTTTCCAACCAGAAATTTCGCAATAATACGAAACCTCAGGCTGATTCAAATACCAAACAGTCAAAAAACTCGTAGGTTGTCCTTCCACTGCTGGGAGGACTAAACTTTTTGTAAATAATTGGAAAGCATTGACTAAAGATAAAGATATTTTAGAAACCATTGAAGGCCTTCGAATTCCATTTGTCAAAAGACCCATTCAGAAGTTTATACCAGAAACTATTGCTAAATCTTCAGCCGAATTTGATGTTTTGAACTCTGAAATAAGTACATTGATCAAGAAAGGGCTGTCGAAGAAATTAATCCAGAACATGGAAAATTTTTTAGTAGATTGTTTACTATTCCAAAGAGTTCTGGGGGTCTTAGACCCATAATTAATTTGCGCCCATTAAATCAGTTCGTAAAGATTGACACTTTCAAAATGGAGGGTTTGAAAGATTTAAAATTGTTGGTATCAAAAGGTGATTATTTCACGAAAATCGATTTGACTGATGCATACCTAACAGTTCCTATTGCCAAGGCATACCAAAAGTACCTTGCATTTTCTTTCAACGGAAGATCTTTCTGTTTTACAGTATTACCGTTTGGCTTGAATATAGCGCCAGAGAGATTTACAAGGATTTTCAAACCGGTACTTTCATATTTAAGACAGCAGGCTATCAAGGTATTGATATGGCTGGATGATATTCTCATTATCTCTAACAATAAAAATGAAAGTGCTGCTCATGCCCAGGAAGTCGTCAATTTGCTCGAGGGCTTAGGTTTTTTAGTCAACATAAAAAAATCAGCCCTTGTACCATCTCAACGAATAATGTACTTAGGGATGGTTCTAGATTCAGTGCAACATACACTAGAGCTTCCTAGGAAAAGATTTTACATATTAAGAGCCTATCTCAAGATTTGCTGTCTTCGTCCCTAGTAACACTACGTCAACTAGCTCGGTTTTTAGGCACCTGCTCAGCAACACGGCATGGAGTTCTCGAGGCACCTCTTCATATTCGAAACATACAAAGAGACCTTAATCGTCAATTGCATCTGCAATCATCAAGGTTTCCAAGAGGCTTGCCATGTAAGGTCTCGTATGGAGTAAAACTTTCTCTGTCTCCTTCTTCCAGGGAAGAAATTCTTTGGTGGCGAGATTCTCTAGAGCTGTGCAATCCAAGACCTATCACTTTCCCTCCTGTGGACATCATCATTCACTCGGATGCTTCGAACAAAGGTTGGGGGGGCCACCTCGATCATCTTCAGGTTCGAGGCACGTGGTCCAGGGAGCAAGAGAGTCTTCATGTAAACGTAAAAGAGCTTTTAGCCGCGTTTCTAACTCTCAAGTCTTTTTTGCCAGCTCAAAGGTGTCTCCATGTTCAGCTTTGCATGGACAACAAGACTGCTGTGACATATGTCAACAAAATGGGAGGCACGAGATCTCCAGTGCTGTGTCAACTAGCTGTAGACATGTGGAAATGGTGCCAGGAAAGAAAGATACATCTTTCCGCAATTTTCATACCGGGAGTACAGAACGTCGAAGCAGACCGTTTATCAAGAGAAGTCTCAATAAGCACAGAGTTGCATCTGAATTCAAAAGTGTTTCGCCAGATTGTGGCAGTTTATGGAATGCCAGAGGTGGACCTGTTTGCGACAGCAGTGAACAAGCAAGTAAGTCGTTATATTACTTGGATACCAGATCCTCTAGCTCTTGCAACGGATGCACTGACACAGGATTGGGGTCAGTTTCAACTCAGTTATCTATTTCCCCCAATGAATCTAATTTCGAAATGCTTGCTAAAGATAAGGGACGAGAAAGCGAAGGCAATTCTTGTAACTCCTGTATGGAAATCGAGACCATGGTACCCAGTTCTACTGACCATGTTGAGAGACAGACCTCTGTTACTTCCTCCGTATCGGGATTTGGTGGCTGTTCCACAGGGTCATCAAGCTCCAAGATTTCTAACGAAGGACAGTCACCTTCGATTAGCCGCATGGCCTGTTTCAGGCGATCCTTTGACTTGCAGCAAGTTCCAGAAAGGGTGTCCAAAATACTATCCTCATCATGGCGGAAAAGCACAGAAGCTCATTACTCCTCATCGTGGAGATATTTCTGTAGCTGGTGTGACACAAAACAGGAAGATCCAGTTTCTTGTCCTCTAACTGTTATTATGGATTTCTTAGCACATTTATATTATGACAAAGGTCTTCAGTACCGGTCCATTAATGTATATAGAAGTACTATTTCTGTGACTCACGTTGTGGTTGATGGAATTCCTGTTGGTTCTCATCCTCTTATAAAGCGCTTTATGAAGGGTGTGTTTGA
>JACTAT010000016.1:2627098-2702276 GCA_014526335.1 Chrysaora quinquecirrha | reverse complement strand
ATAATTACTTTATAATAATCTTCAACTTACGTATGTATAATAATCATCATGGTTTTTACATGCTAGGGAGATAACGAAAGCCTGGATTATGACAATGCTATTATTTTTAGCCTCTTTTGGTAGCTATTTTTGAGCGACCTTTGGAAACTTTTTTAAGATGAAAAACTCTGAACTTGAATTTAATTTTCCTAAAAATCAAGTTTTCCAAAAATTTTTCTTCAATTTTTGTTTTAGTAACACATCAAAGATGGATATTCTGGACGCGAATATGAAAAGGTTTGTATGACAACAGTGATAGACATATGATGGCAAGGTGATTGAGGCGATTTTATTTGTTTACAGAAAGGGAATTAAGTTGTTTGAATTCTGCAAAATTTTCAGTGGAGTGGAGGAATATAATCATTACCGTAGGATGATCCATGAGGTTGAGTGATGGCACAAGCAGCATCGAGTATGTTTCTACCGTGCAAGGATATTGCCAATACTTTGCAAGATATTGAGCGCCGTGAAGCCATTTCTTCAGTTCAAAAAAGATATTTAATGCTGTGGAGTGATTTCATTAGCTCTGTTGAATGGCATGACCAGTACCGAAGAGGATTTTTTAGACCCTTGATGCATACCATATGGGATAATTGGGTATTGAATGATCTTCTTGAACTTGAAATGTTATTTGACTGAAAAATCTCTTGGTAGTGGGTGTCGAGAAGATTGCAGAGCCTAAAATTTTTTGAGCTCTTTGACAACACGAAAGGGCATCTTCTTTCCTTGGCTCCCAAAGGCGCCCCGAAGACACGGAGGCAGCGGTGGCGATTGCCCCTGTTTGTGAAATCTTTCCCGAAAACAATGCTCTAAAGATATAAAGATCTCTAAAGATCTTCTACCAATATAATTTTGTAAGAAATCCAGTTCAATTCTTTCGGCAAAAGTCAAGAAAAGTTAAGGAGCTGTTTTCTGTTAAATTTATTGAATGCAGGAGACAGGCAAGGACATTAGGTTACCATTTTTATGTTTGAAGAATTCAAACATTATGTAGGGGTTTTCGGCAAACCGGATGAAATATAGGAATCAGGAATGTTGTAACAATAAGATCGGAATTTCTATTCTCTATGTAGGAATTTCTCTTCTCTATGTGCACAATGAAAACAATCGTTTCATTGAACCACTGAGTTCCCTATTGTTCTGCCTCTGTACTCAGCCTCATAAACGAATTTGATGAATAGCTCCCGCCCTGCTGAACCTAGAAACGCGTTTCTTTTTTTGAACGAAGCCTTTTCTGCCCAAAAAGTGCAAGCCGTACTATTCTACATGTTTTTGGTCCTGCAATGTGGTTAAAATTTTGATTTGCTCTTCATTTTGAAGTGTTATATTGTTATAGCGGACATATATTGTTAGTTGAACTCAACTAATTGCGTTCCTGTGTTCTACCAAAGTTATTTACCACTCAATTACAAGCCACTTGCGTAAAAGCAATTTTTCTATGTATCTCTAAAAGCTGGAACAAAGAATGAAGTCAGGAACGATCTGGAATGAGCGGGAAACAGTGGTTTTCGGCGGAACGTGCGGGAACCGAGGGGAATAAGTGCGAACACGCACAAGGAAACATGTAGATAAAACGGGGATCAGTGGCAAGTATTGCTAACAGGAGAAAACAAGGACGGTTAGGCGGCTAGGGAACAAAGTCGGATCTGATAGAAATCAGATTTGTTTGCCGATGGGGTACAGCTGGATTTGGATTCAGTTAGAATCAGGTTAAAAATGCGAGAACAGGGCCGAAATTTGTTGCAACTCTATTCTGTTCATTGCAATCTCCTAGGCGTGATCTCATTCTTCAAACATGGCTAATGGGTACCTTTAATCTACAGAGCAGGGGGCAAGAACGAATTCAATCACGTGACAACAAACTTAACATAACAGGGATACAAGATATACTATTTATGATAATTAGGTACACATAACGTTTTAATGCCATGTATCTTTAACAATTTTCCAGGTTCGTCGAAGTAAATCCTTCGACCAGTATTTTGGTAGACTTAATAATCACAGAACGGAGTGCCACCAAGTACCCCTGATGCAACCTGCTAGCGTATAAGCAGTAGCGTAGCCCCCCCCCCCAATATTTGAAAAGTTGGTGTTTTAGAAAAGTTCATTTCTGCAATAAAATTAGTGGGGGGGGGTAAGACAAATTCTAACAGCCGTTGAGCAATAAATATTTTTCAATGTCGCAAAAGAGTAGAGATATCATCCAACCCGAACAACCTGCTCGGTACCAGGAAAGTGTTCTACTACTATTGTCTATGCGGCAATTAACGCCACGTGTTTACTATTGCTCAACTCACACGCCCCTCCTGTTGCAATAGGTCTCGATGTGTGAAGGGTTCTTAAGTTACGGACCTTTTCTGTGTTTTTACGGTCCCGTCGGACAGATTTAAAGTTTATTGAAAAGACCTTTCTCTCTCTTCCGTATTGTTGCTAAGGTGAAAAGTCAAAACGTCAATCTCCTTTCTCTCATTGTCAAATAAAACGAAATAGAAAGAAAAGGCAAAAACACGAGAAAATGTCTAGAGTAAAGGAAAGATCAGACAACACAGTGCATGTTTCTAGTAGATAAACGTAGAATGAAAATTTTCACAGCTTCGTATAGGCAGTATTCTTGGCTGGAATGTTCTACATCAACAAGAAAGCAAGTGTTTCCAACAAACAAGTGAGGTGAGATGTCTTCGGATATCCAGCAGGAACACACTCGGCAAGCAAAAAATTATGCATTCTCACCCCGTACAACGTGATGTGCAGTAACGTGGAGGATAAACCCTCCACGATACTCCGCACCCTCCACTTACATGATGATAACCCTCCACGTTGTATTGGCACCCTCCACTTACATGATGGTATCCCTCCACGTTGTATTGGCACCCTCCACTATACTGCACATCACATTGTACGGGGTGATTCTATGCCATTCTAGGGGTAGAAATTGAAAATTTTCCGGGGGAGCATACCGCGGACCCCTCTAGTTTTGTGTCTCTCCCATTAACTAGTTTGAAATTTTATTTTTATGTTTTCATACTTAAAGACGCTTTTTAACAAATTTTGTGTTTACAACAAGATTTTGTTAGCTTTCATGAATTTCAGTGGTCTAATAACAATTTTCCCCTGGCATAACAATATGCGCTGCACGATCATTGTAAGTCTGTTGTCATTATAGTGAAAAGCAAGAATTATCCAGCATATTTTCTCCGTTTGAAAGCTCGTCAAATCTTTTTTCTAAAGGGCCGTTTTACGACTTGTAGGAGGGCATGGTCCCAAAAATTTTTCCGGAGGCAAGCCCCCGGACCCTCATTTTTTTATACTTTTTCCCCCCCAATGCCAAGACCCTGGCTACGCCACTGCGTATAAGAAATGCATATACCTTTATTCCGAAGTTGGGAAAAACATATCTAACAAACACATTGGCTCTTCGGGCATCGTGGTCTGTCCGAGTGTTGTTGGACAAAATACGATCTCGTTAATCGGCAATGTATCAATATGTAATTGACTCGATAATAAAAATGGCTAGACCATTGTTATGTTTGCACTAAAACATCACTCTGTTATTCGCTAAAATTTGCTTTAATATCCAAACTTAGCTTGAAGTTCTGACGTGTTGTGTTAGCTAAGTAGTTCTAACGTATTTTGATTTACAATTGGGTATATTTTCCATCACAGTCTTACTAACTGTTTCTAGTCGAATTGCTCTCCTAACCTTTTGTCAATTTTTCAATTTCTCTTATCTTATTAATGACCATCATTTTCGTAAACACTTTTTGCTTTTCTTCAATTTAACTCCATCGTGAGTTACTCACCCCCATACCTCTTCTGTTTTGGCCCCAAGACATACAATATAGTCTAAAAACTGTTCTAATTTCAGGTTAATGAAGACGGTTGAAGAAATCAAGTCAACCAAGCTGATAACATGTATGCATGATCAAGACACGCAAAAAGAACACATTGAACAGGTTAACGAATCGACCACTGATTATGAGTATATCTTGGAAATATTGAAGTTTAATTGACACTCTAATCGTAGTTTTGAATTTTTATTTCTCAGCTTATTGTCAAGCTGCAAGAAACTGTGGTAATTAAAACAAACTGGAGATTGTAGAAAGTTGTGGAATTAGAACTTTACTAAACTTAAAGGGCTGTATCAAGTAATTGGAAACAGTGTACTTAATACATATTATAGTTCACTTAGGCATATTTAATAGTGTACACGTAAACTTTTGGCTTAATATGGGTAAAATTTTTCAGGAATTTGATATAAATATGCGTAAGCATTTTTTCTTGGGTGACACGTTCCTATCCTATCCGAAACTAAGTCAAAACTTATCCATCAGACGGCATTGGAGTACTCTCCTCGAGGTTTCTTTGTTTCTCTTTATTAGTTTTATGGTCCACGGTTCCCTGGTCCGTATTTTTGCGAAGGGAGAAAAGGAAGGAAGGATAAAGAAAGGAAACCTTTGCTCCACTTCACTGAATTTTTTTTTAAGAAACCTCGCGGAGGAGAGTAGCATTGGAGAGTAACCGTCCTCCGTGGGTTAGGAATGTCTAAGAAAATTTGAAAAGGAAAACGGTTGCTATTGTTTTTGTGCAGACAACCATAAACCTATCAAAGCAAAGCCAACAAACAGGAAAATTTCTGTTTCTGTATTTGTGTCATCTTGTTTACTTCAGATGTTGGATTCATTTTAGCGCAGAAAGGGATTTTTTTTGCATCTGTTTTTCAAACACAACTTGCAGGTAAGTATGCTTTATTTTACAAAATACTTTTAGCAATTACTTAAATTTCGAAGCTTACGACCAACCAATGTACAGATCATAAGGCTAGAATTATCCGAACATTGTTTCGCAAAAGGCACTTGCAAAGAAGACCAAACGACATTTGAAGTAGCTACGTGGCTACAAAAATGAGACTGAAGTACCACAAGAGGCTTATTTTCTCGTTGACTCAAGATAAGATTTAGAAAAAAAGTCCTGAAATTGTCACTAGTGCCATTTTGGCAACATAATTTTCAAAATTTTCCAGATTTGCGCTCCGGTCCTCAACGCAAGCATTTGGGTACTGTTTGTAAAGAATTAAACCTGCTGAGGCTCGTTTCAAACTATAGAGACAACAATTCTTGTCGTATTGCTGCTCTATAGCTAGCAGGTAAGAAATAACCCGAAGGTTCGATCGACCACGTTCAAAGACTGAAAGAGGACTGTATTTTCTCAACAATAAAAATAGTAATAAAAATAGTGAATGCTTAAAAACTCTATACAAAATACCAATTTACGATTCGACAACAAATATCAACGAGGTCACCTGGAAGTAGGCACCTGTTCAGATAAACCAATTTAATTCCTTGAATTCAAAGTTCTTCTGTCTTTTATCATTGATTCCAAGTGGGAGGTCAGAGTTTACTTCGCAATAAAATAAGTATCTTCAATTCGAGTTCTTCCAGAGTTAAATTCAAGGATATAGTTCCAAAATTCAAGAGTCAAATTTCATGTTCAAAACAAGTTCCATCGTCTTAGATTTCTTCAGAGTGTATTTTTTCAGAGTGTCTTTTCTATTCTCTAATTCTTCAAATATGCAGCATGTTACGGCAACCACAACATTATCTGACCGCCTGACCCCAACCGTCGGGTCACAATAAAAACAACAAAAGATAAAATAAATAATATCCAAGCGAGGCTGCGCCTAAATTTGTACACTGTTAACTCCCATTTTTTTCCAATTCCTGTGCTGCTTCAGTACCCAATTACCTGGCATGAAACGAATTTATTGGGCCCCATTTCTCTTTTGACCCACCACTGAAAACTTAAATATGAATTTGCCACAGTTTACTGTTTAAGCTTGGGTTTGGGATTTGCAATGCTTTTTCCTGTCTAGATTTGTACATTCTTGGATGGTAGACGTTTTTACTTTTGGGGTTTCTTTTCAGAATCCATAAAATGGCGGCTTTCTATATTGTTTCCTACAAAAGCATCAGCTTCGATGAGGACCGTCAAGGGCTAAATCCAGACCAACAAGATTATGCTGAAATTGAGCTTCAGGAAGCTGGCAATGACCAAAGCCGTGCTTTCCAAATGGCCGATTCCAAGAAAAGTGCAGCAATTGTCTTTGACACCAAGAAAAAGGAGTCAGTCCATAGGAATGCGAAATGCACCGACAAAAAGTTTGAAAAATTACTGAAGTATGCCAAGGCTAAGCAGTAGCACAAGACTCTGATGATATTTTCACCAATAATAAACGTTGTTGTGACGAATTATTTCGTTCACCTTGTTTTGTTCTCAGGGCAAGACACTCTCAAGGAAGACAATTTGTTGTGTTTTATGTATATTATATTTGCACTATTTACATAGGCCTAATTCGACAATCCATAATTCTACTTTGTGACAATCCACGTTGAGTTACAGTTACGAGTTACGCCCCCTCCACTGGCCTAAGCCAGGGAGTGGCTTACTTGAAGTACGTCCTACTTCATTTCGGTTCTTTCTGCAACTGATTCTCGAATTCTGTGTTCAAACTGTTATACATGCACGTGTTTCTACATTATTCCCTAATATGGTATGCCTATGCAAAGTTAAGTATTTCCGCTATACCTATTGGCTGATTTACAACATTGACGTAATGACTAATGATGGGGTGACAATTGACCTTTGATCTTCACAATAAACGTTTTCGATTAATCTTTTCATCTCACAAGTTTTTAAACATCAGAACTTTTTTCAAAAAGCATTGTCTATTTTTTTATATATAACCTTGTGTACGAATGGTCGATGTCTTTAGAAAAATCAGACAGTCACTATGGAAAAATGAAATTTCAGGATATGTGAATGTTACCTTATTCTTTCTTAAAAAGACGTTAACGGGGTGTGTTCTAATCTTATGCTCTTTCAAAAGTTGCGGCCTCATATTTTTAACAAGGCATGGAAGCATAGAATTTGTTTTGGTGAGATGAGGATGTGCTGACGGTGAAGCTGACGTGTCACAGAACTCAGAGACTAGCCACAAGAAAATACAAAGCTTTAACCGTATACACTTGAAATATTATTCAGGCTATACACCAGCCTCTAGGTATTCAACCTAACCAAGTTCTATTTTCTACTACGAAATACGGCTGTCTTTTATATCAAAGCAAATCTAAAAATATCAAATTACGAAGTCAGAAAATTAGGTAAGCTACTAAATAAAGAATAAAAATAAGCATTGCTGCATACAAGAATATGCTGGAAAGTTCTAGCCAACTACGCAACAGGGGAATCCCGTATTACCTACAATGAAGTAATTACCAAAACATACCAATTACGTAATGACTAAATAAAATAATAATGGCGGTCATAGGCATATCGTGACACACCTCCCCCCTAAGATAATTAGTAAACTACAAATCTAATTATAACAACAAAACAGAACCATATGCGAAAACAAATAACTGTCTATTTCTTAGCGTTAAATACTTCAAGCAACTTATCTGGTACAAATTCTGAATCAATCCATTGAGTTAAGCCATTACTGAATTCAACGAAATACTTTGTTATCAATCTTTGTCCAGGAATTCTTGTCCGCATCTTATCGTGAACTGCAACAATTTCATTAGGACTTCCATCAATTGTTTCTGCTTTCTTTACTTGTTCTAGATTAACTCTTTTCGTTTGTACTCGTTTATTCCCTCCAATTTTTATCTCAACGTTATTTTCACCAATTAACTTTTCAACTTCGTATGGTCCCTTCCATGGCTGGTGAAACTTTTTCGATGTTCCTTTCTTTATAATAAAATCACGAAGCCACACTTTATCGCCAACATTGATATCAATCTTGCGAAGATTCTTATCATGATGTTTCTTCTGACGACTTTGTTCTTTTGATACTAATTCTTTAACTACTTCATAGGCTATTTGTCTTTCATTTTGCAAATTTTTCACTGGATCATCAGTGTAAAGTCTTGTAGGAGGTTTCATATCCAAAGGCGATGTTATTTCTCTCCCGAACATAAGATATGCTGGAGTATGCTGTGTCACCGAATGTGGCGTCGTCCTATATGCAAAAACTAAAGCGTCTAGATATTCGTCCCATGTAGATGGTTTCTTTGAAGCATATATCTTAACTCCTTGGAACAACGTACCATTCAAATGTTCATTTAATCCGTTTGTAGAGGGTCGAAAAGCACAGGTATAGATTTTCTTTACTCCCATTTGTTTACATAAAGATTTAACAAGTTCAGCGGTAAAATGACTTCCTCGATCAGACAACAATTCTTCCGGACAACCATACGTATGGATAAAATCTTGAATCTTTAAAGCAACAGTTTCTGCTTCTATATTATCAACAGAATATACAACGGGCCAGCGACTAAAATGATCTACCATTACAAGCGCATAAGTATTTCCTTTAACAGATTTCGGCAAAGGTCCCACAAAGTCCATCGCTACAATTTCAAGTGGTTTAGATGTTACAATAGACTTTAAAGGTGTCTTACCGGCAGGTTTAGGTGACTTAAATTTCGCACATTCCACACAGTGTTTAATATGCCTCTTGATATCACTCTTCATGGTCGACCAAAAATACTTCTGCTGTATTTTCCTGTATGTCCGGTAAAATCCTGGATGACCAGAGAGTTGATGATCATGCATCCTTATCAGAATCTGTCCAATTTGACTCTTCGGGATAACAAGTTGTTTTCTTATACTACCAGACTTCATTGTTAATTGTCTGTACAAACAATTATTATCTGCAATACTATAACTGTCCTTTTCTCTCTTCATCTTCTCAGCAAGACCTGCATCTCCTGGTAATATACCCTCTGTTAAAAATACAATCCATTTGCAAAGTTTTTCATCTTCTCTCTGCAACTTACTGAAATCATTGGAAGTTACTTCCAAGACATCATCTTTCACTGGACATCTAGATAATGCATCTGCATTTCCGTGAAGCTTTCCAGGTCGATGGATCACGTCGAAATCATAAGCCTGTATTTCACTTATCCACCTAGCAAACAAGTTATTAGGTGCATTCATTGTCTTTAGCCATTTCAGAGGACGATGATCTGTTACCACTGTAAAATGTCTCCCATAAAGATACGGATAAAAATGTTTCAGAGCCCAAACGATTCCAAGAGCTTCTTTTTGTAATACTGCATACTTGAGTTCAGAAGATTTCAATAGTCTACTAGCGTAAGCAATTACTACTTCACCATTATCAGTGTCTTGAGCTAAAATTGCTCCTATGCCATAATCACAAGCATCAGTATATACCTTAAATGGTAACGAAAAATCAGGACATCTAAGTACCGGAGCTGACATCAAACATTGTTTTAGCTGTTCAAACGCATTTTCAGCTTCAGTCGTCCACTGAAAAAGTCTTTTCTTTTTCGTGAGATCTACAAGTGGTTTGGAAATACTTGCATAATCTTCAATAAATCTCCGATAATATGACGTAAGTCCGAGAAAACTTCTAATGTCCGTTTTATTCTGAGGAGTTGGAAACTCTCTGACAGCAATAACCTTGTCTGGTATAACGGCCACGCCATCATCTGATACAATATGTCCGAGAAATTTTACTGATTTCTTGAGCCATTGACACTTTGATGGTTTCAATGTAAGTCCTGCCTTTTCAATACGTTCTAGTACCAAGTCCAATCTTTTAAGATTTTCTTCAACGTTTGGCGCGAAAATGATGACATCATCAAGATAAACTATACAATGAGTCCAATGTAAACCAGATAAAACGAGATCCATTAACCGCTGAAAGGTAGCTGGACTGTTAGCTAGGCCAAATGGCATGACATCAAAAGCATAGTGGCCATTCTGAGTTGAAAAAGCTGTCTTCTCTTTGTCTTCTTCTCGGAGTGGTATCTGCCAAAATCCAGACTGCAAATCAAGTGTCGTAAAAACTCTTGCATTGCCAAGTGCATCCAGTGTGTCGTCAATTCTTGGTAGAGGGTATGCATCTTTCTTCGTCACTGCATTAAGCTGGCGGTAGTCAACGCAAAATCGATACTCCCCATCGGGTTTTTCAATCAATACAACAGGACTACTCCAAGGGCTTGCAGATGGTTTAATGACGTTAGAAAGGAGCATTTTCTGGACCTCATTTGCTATCAGCTGCCTCTTAGTCTCTGGGACACGATATGGTCTTTGCTTTATTGGCCGGGCACCCTGCACATCAATAGAATGCTCTACAAGGTGTGTTTTCCCCAACTTTTCAGCAGTAGGCCATACGTGATGTCTTCTCAAGACGTCGAAAAGAGCTGACTGATCTTCTTCTGAGAGATGACTGACATTGAAAGCTTCCATGGGCACATCAGCTTGTTTCTGCTGTCCATCAACTATCGTCTGAACTGAATCGTCCACGAGTTCGTTGAAAGGCTGCATATGCATAACTTTTGTGCCAGGCTGTAGGGACACAATGCTGCGAGTTGTATTAACTAACTCGAGCCAAACAGAATTATCATCATTAACTTGCGTAACAACAGGAGCAGCTAAGACTCGATCGTCCGTCTTAACTAACTGGCGTTCTACATACAAAGAATAACCACAATGATTTCCTAATAACTCTGCTTGAACACGCAATGGAGTTCCAACAGGTAGCTCAACTACAGTTTTCAATACCGCCACACATTCCGAAGGTACAGGTTCGAATTGAACTTTCACACCATCAGTTTCCAACAATTTCTTGCCATAATCGATAACAAAGTTTTCTTTCCTCAAGAATTGATCTCCTAATAGTACATCAAATTTAAAGTCTTCGATTATAATAACAGGTAAATCAAAGAATTTTCCAGATATATACAATGACACTGTGCCTTCTCCAAGGACACATAACGAATTTCCACCAGCACCAATCAAAGAAATGTTTGTATTTTTAAGCGACTGTCCCATACAAATTTTATTCCAAAAATCAAAGTCAATTAAAGTATATTTCGCACCAGTGTCTACAAAAATATCAACAGCAATATTATTAATTTTTCCATTAACCCAAATACCTTCTTTTGCCAATCGCGATGCCAAAGAGCAGTTAGTATCTACTAAGTTTGATTCTTCATTCAAAAGAGAAGCTGGTGACTCTTTCCTTACTTCTCCATCAGTCTGGCATCAGGAACTCGTACTATTCTGTTCAGGAGGACTTCCTCTATTGGCTGCAGAGATATCTGCCAAAGCTTGTGGTTGCTGTCTTCTTTGGGGGCAATTTCTTCGAATGTGTCCTGGCTGTTGACAGTAGTAGCACATTCTTGGGGCTCTTCTGTCTGTCATAGACATTTGCATTGCCATCGGTGGTCGCTGGCTGATGTTTTCTGGGTTTCGAGTAGCAACCAACCCTTGTACAGCCGTTGTTAAGCTTTGAATTGCCTTCCAAATTTCATCATTGCTTTTCATACGGTCTTCATTGAATCTCTGAATCAGACCAACAAAATCTTCGGACATTTCATTCACCCTGGAGCGTTTTCCAACAGAATTGAGAAATACTTCTCTTCTCTCAGCGGCTTGAATTGCTTCTTGAAAACTCTCTGGGCACTTCTCCCAAACAGTTTCCTTGATTTCTGGTCTGAGCCCCTTTATAAAGCTTTCACAAGCAATTCTATCTTTCCGAGCACTGTTATCTAACCCATCGTGTCCTTTCGTCACGAGCTTATCAATTCTTTCCGAGAATTCGACAACAGACTCCTTGATCCCCTGTGTTATTTCTTGCAGTTTTTGTCTTGCAAGAAATCTTTTTTCTTGAGTGTTGAAAGAATCTTCGAGTTGATCTTTCAACTCCTCGAGGTCATTTCGAACCACCTGGGGGAATCTCCAGAAAATACGTGCTGCTCTCCCGGCAAGATACGCTGGTATCATGGTTAGTTTCTGCTGTGGGGTCCAGTTGTTTGCGTTTGCAGCGATGTCCCATCGGATCAACCATTCTGAAATGTCTTCTTCTTCTTTGCCAGAAAATGGTTTTATATCGACAATCGTTCTTCTCGGTCGGACTACTTCTCTTTCTTGATTTTGTGCCTCAGCGGCAGCGGCAGCAACGGCAGGTATTGCTTCGTTATTTCCTTGTAAGGCCATTTTCTTCTTGTTTGTGTTTCTGAGTTTTTAAACTACAACTTATTTCGAAATTCTTGAGTTCGTTAAGTCTTTCTCTTAATTCAGAATCCCGCTCCTGTCACCATTTAAGTTGTCACAGAACTCAGAGACTAGCCACAAGAAAATACAAAGCTTTAACCGTATACACTTGAAATATTATTCAGGCTATACACCAGCCTCTAGGTATTCAACCTAACCAAGTTCTATTTTCTACTACGAAATACGGCTGTCTTTTATATCAAAGCAAATCTAAAAATATCAAATTACGAAGTCAGAAAATTAGGTAAGCTACTAAATAAAGAATAAAAATAAGCATTGCTGCATACAAGAATATGCTGGAAAGTTCTAGCCAACTACGCAACAGGGGAATCCCGTATTACCTACAATGAAGTAATTACCAAAACATACCAATTACGTAATGACTAAATAAAATAATAATGGCGGTCATAGGCATCTCGTGACAGACGTGAAGGTGTCGTTTAGTATTCTTTCCTGGTAAGCTGGAATAAATGAGAACTAAATGAGAATAGATAGATGAGATTAGGCCTGTTTATCGTTTGCCATTCCAATGCAAACAAGATGCAATAATCTGTCATTACTCATATTCAACGAAATGCAAATTCAAAGAAATGGATTGCTAAAATTGCTGAATTTTATCACAAAATAAGGATTATGCAAGTTATTCACACCAGAACTTTTGCAATGTGCTATCCCAAATTGTCTGGTCAAGGACCTTTTTTTGCTACATTTCCCTAATCCAGATTTTTTGAATTTCAATTAATCTAACCGATTTTCTCCAAGGTTCCTCAGTAAGACAAAATGTCCTTCTCCAGAGCGGAACCAAGGTATTGAAAAAACACACCGACCCAACTGTTAAGTGTCCAATATCACTATTTCGACAACCGTAATGGGAAACCAAATGTGGATCAATTGGCGCATCTGGGTTTTTGTTCTGGTTCTGTCGTAGTCAATTGTGTCAATATATCGATCTTTGTCCAACGTCTATACTCTGAGGATAGCAAAAGTTTCATTATGCAGCTCTGTGCTTCCCATTGTTTTACCCTGCTGACAATAAGGACTTTAACGGGTAAACTTATGACAGACATAATGGTTTAATGGTATTTTACTGAAAATTATTCAAACCAAAACTTTTGCAATGTGCGTGCTCATGACCTAAAGGTTTGGAAAATCTTTGTTTAGTTTCTGTAGTTCTTTTTTCACTGTTATGGATAGTTGCATTAAAACATACCTTGCCAATTTCTTAAGTAGCAGTTATTTACATTTGACGCATATTTCAAAGCAGTAGTCACCAAGGGACCTTGCAGAGCATAGGGGAGGCCTAACTTATCGAAACAGAGCTATTATCGATTAAATAATTTACGTTTCGCAGACACAGAACAGAATCATCATAACAGATCAGAACAGCAACAAGCGAAAGAAGAGCGTGAAAGATTCCAAAGATGTTGTATGAATATGATGTTGAACAAGGAGGGAAAAGCCAACATTGGAGAAATGTAGGTACCCTGCAAAGGTTCTGTAGCTCTTTTTACAACAATGATATAGAATAGATTTTCTGATGGTAAGAAAAGTGTTTAAGGAAGCGGCTACCACTAAACTTTATGTGGCATAGGAACTGCACTGATTACGTCAAGTAGCCGAGAATGTGCTTGCTAACTGGGATATTTCGGATATTTCGAAGCTGGATCATGCCTTTTTTCTTCATTCCAAGACAGCTGTGTCAATGATTACTTGTTTCTCAGTACACCCATATTTGAAAATAAAAACTAACGTATCTACCTCAAAAAAGTGCACAGAATGCTCAGGACTCAGAAATCTCAGGACTCAAAACTAAGAACAATGGCAAAAGGCCTTCATCAAGCAACCCATACAAAAAGGGCTCTCAGCTAAGTCATCATCACCGTCATCAGGTTCTGCAGGTCAGCTCTCAAGATAGATATGCTCTCGTCTTTTGCTATCCTTACACATTACCAACACGAGGCTATCTCTAAAATATGGATTATGGAATGATGGAGTGGAATGATGGAATGATGGAATGGAATGATGGAATGGTATCAAAATGCGTAAATGCAAAAGTTAAAGCAATTTCACAAACACATCGCGACAATATTTTTAATTTTGAAAGTATAATGAGGACAAAACAGAGCCATTCCATATTTTAGAAAAATATGGAATGGCGAATTTTCTCAAAATTATGGAATGCTCCTTTTGCTAAAACCTTCCCCCTAGGGTTGTATATGCACTAACAAACACATCTGAGTATTTTTAATTTTGAAGGATTGGAGTCAATTGAAGGAAAAACAGAGCCATTCCATATTTTAGAAAAATATGGAATGGCGAATTTTCTCAAAATTACTTGCTTCTTTTGCTGAAACCTTCCCCTAGGGTTGTATATGCCTTACAAACACATCTGAGTAGAATTTATGAAGGTTTGGAGTCAATTGAAGGAATAACAAGGCCATTCCATATTTTAGAAAAATATGGAATGGCGAATTTTCTCAAAAATTACTCGCTTCTTTTTGCTGAAACCTTCCCCCTAGGGTTGTATATGCCTTACAAACACATCTAAGTAGAATTTATGAAGGTTTGGAGTCAATTGAAGGAGTTACGAGGCCATTCCATATTTTAGAAAAATATGGAATGGCGAATTTTCTCAAAAATTACTTGCTCCTTTTTGCTGAAACCTTTCCCCTAGGGTTGTATATGCCTTACAAACACATCTGAGTAGAAATTAAGAAGATTTTGAGTCAATTGAAGGAATAATAAGGCCATTCCATATTTTAGAAAAATATGGAATGGCGAATTTTCTCAAAAATTACTCGCTTCTTTTTGCTGAAACCTTCCCCCAAGGGTTGTATATGCCTTACAAACACATCTGAGTAGAAATTAAGAAGATTTGGAGTCAATTGAAGGAATAATAAGGCCATTCCATATTTTAGAAAAATATGGAATGGCGAAGTTTCTCAAAAATTGCTCGCTTCTTTATCCTGAAACCTTCCTCCAGGGGTAAAATAAAACTTTCAAACACATCTCAGAATAAATAATCAAGGTTTGGAGTAGAGGAACTACGAGTTGTGAAAGTTGGTATTTTTTTGCTCAGCTAAAGTATATGCGAGTGAGAAAACTTGCAAAATCAAGTCATCGAATTCGAACATTATTTATGTCAAACTTTCGATTTGTGCGTTTTACCATAGTTAACTTATGCACTGCATCAATACAGTAATTTTACAATTCCTTGTTTTGCAGATAGCCTACCATATTTACAAATGTGATATGAATGATTGCATATTTGCGTCGCCATTAGTCTGAATTTTTCAAGTGGATCTGTCAAATTATCAATCAGACCAGACCACAGTGGTTATGGCCGCCCAGTACAGTAGTGCTTAACTTGGAAATTAGCATTTTCCTTGAGAATCATGTTTCAAGCTTCCGTCCAGTATTTCTCGATTTTGAGATAATTTCTTCTCGGGTGTGTTTATAAAGCTTATATAATTTTTGAGAAAATTCGCCATTCCATATTTTTCTAAAATATGGAATGGCCTTATTATTCCTTCAATTGACTCCAAATCTTCTTAATTTCTACTCAGATGCGTTTGTAAGGCATATTCAACCCTTGGGGAAGGTTTCAGCAAAAAGAAGCGAGTAATTTTTGAGAAAATTCGCCATTCCATATTTTTCTAAAATATGGAATGGCCTTGTTATTCCTTCAATTGACTCCAAACCTTCATAAATTCTACTCAGATGTGTTTGTAAGGCATATACAACCCTAGGGGAAGGTTTCAGCAAAAGGAGCAAGTAATTTTTGAGAAAATTCGCCATTCCATATTTTTCTAAAATATGGAATGGCCTCGTAACTCCTTCAATTGACTCCAAACCTTCATAAATTCTACTCAGATGTGTTTGTAAGGCATATACAACCCTAGCGGGAAGGTTTCAGCAAAAAGAAGCGAGTAATTTTTGAGAAAATTCGCCATTCCATATTTTTCTAAAATATGGAATGGCCTCGTAACTCCTTCAATTGACTCCAAACCTTCTTAATTTCTACTCAGATGTGTTTGTAAGGCATATACAACCCTAGGGGAAGGTTTCAGCAAAAGAAGCAAGTAATTTTGAGAAAATTCGCCATTCCATATTTTTCTAAAATATGGAATGGCCTTGTTATTCCTTCAATTGACTCCAAATCTTCTTAATTTCTACTCAGATGTGTTTGTAAGGCATATACAACCCTAGGGGAAGGTTTCAGCAAAAGAAGCGAGTAATTTTGAGAAAATTCGCCATTCCATATTTTTCTAAAATATGGAATGGCCTTATAACTCCTTCAATTGACTCCAAATCTTCTTAATTTCTACTCAGATGTGTTTGTAAGTCATATACAACCCTAGGGGAAGGTTTCAGCAAAAGAAGCAAGTAATTTTGAGAAAATTCGCCATTCCATATTTTTCTAAAATATGGAATGGCCTTGTTATTCCTTCAATTGACTCCAAATCTTCTTAATTTCTACTCAGATGTGTTTGTAAGGCATATACAACCCTAGGGGAAGGTTTCAGCAAAAAGAAGCGAGTAATTTTTGAGAAAATTCGCCATTCCATATTTTTCTAAAATATGGAATGGCCTCGTAACTCCTTCAATTGACTCCAAACCTTCATAAATTCTACTCAGATGTGTTTGTAAGGCATATACAACCCTAGGGGAAGGTTTCAGCAAAAAGAAGCAAGTAATTTTTGAGAAAATTCGCCATTCCATATTTTTCTAAAATATGGAATGGCCTCGTAATTCCTTCAATTGACTCCAAACCTTCATAAATTCTACTCAGATGTGTTTGTAAGTCATATACAACCCTAGGGGAATGGTTTCAGCAAAAAGAAGCAAGTAATTTTTGAGAAAATTCGCCATTCCATATTTTTCTAAAATATGGAATGGCCTTGTTTTTCCTTCAATTGACTCCAAATCTTCTTAATTTCTACTCAGATGTGTTTGTAAGGCATATACAACCCTAGGGGGAAGGTTTCAGCAAAAAGAAGCGAGTAATTTTTGAGAAAATTCGCCATTCCATATTTTTCTAAAATATGGAATGGCTCTGTTTTTGTTTCATTATACTTTCAAAATTAAAAATATTGTCGCGATGTGTTTGGAAATTGCTTTTCTTTTGCATTTATGCATTTTGATACCATTCCATCATTCCATTCCATCATTCCATCATTCCACTCCATCATTCCATAATCCATATTTTAGAGATAGCCATTAAATTCAAGAAGTTGTTTGTTTCTATGCGAGGCGAAATTCTTTTCACGATTGACATGACCTGCAAGTGAGTAGATGTCTAAGTTGAAGCCCCCTGCTGTCAAGGAATTCATTCGGGGTATTCGTAATCGGGGTAATCGTGATAAAACGCAAGTGAGTACCAGGCTTATATGATTATACTCTTTGTATTTACAGAAGAAGCTGTCGGTATATTTTTATTGTATCTATTATTGACTCTTGTTCGTTAAGAATCAGGGGAGGCAGAAGGCTCCCCCGATTAAACCCCGAGGCCAAAATTAATGTTTACCAGATTTGGAAGTTATTGCTTACGCTGCAAATTAAGATTATGATAATTTCAACAACACGCTCTTCCTTCCGGTCTTTTTCAACAGTTTAAACACTTCGTATTCTTCGTGATGACGAAATTTCAGCAAATAAAAAAAATTGCTAAAATCGAATTCAGCAAGACCATTGGCGCGACGATAAACTAGGTAAAACAAATGGGTTTCAAGTAATAGGAAAAGATCCTGTTCAACGGTAATTCTAGCTAGTTGAAACTTGGCACAAAGCAAAAGGGCGCTAAGAGTAACCTACTTAATTTCAATTTCTATAAATAGTATTTCACGTTTCTTCCAATTTCTACTACGAGCAATGGAAAGAAAGCTGAATATTGTGCTAATCCACCACTCTTGCAGCCATTTCACTCAGAACATCAAGAAATAATTTAAAGTTGACAATTAAATTGACACAATTGGCTTTGTTTGAAATTGATGCGCATACTTAATTTATTTCTTCTCTAATTTGATTATTATGAATATTGACTTCAAACTGTCCAAAATCATAGAAAACATGAATTAAAATGTATAGCCGCAAGAAAAAAAAATTCGGTATTCTATCAAAAAATGACGTCATCCAAAATGATGTCATACTGATGACGTAACTATGATGCCGCACCTAATATAAATTCAAATGTTCATCAATAGGGTAAAAATGACCTATTCTGACGTTTTTCATACTTTTCAGCATTTTAATGCACTTTTGAACAACATTTATGCTGTAAAAGACCATGTGTCACGTACCTGTCTTCGAAAAAGTGGTTGCCATGGCGATAAGACATAAACAATGCAAACAATAACAGTGCAAAAAGATGTGTTAATAAATTTTAGGAATTTTCAATAAGTATCAGGGTCATAAATCATGGCCTTTTTTGATGATATTTGAACTTCTGAAGGCCCCAGTAAAAATCTTCCTTTGATAGGGCATTTACAGGAATAGCTGCTAAGCTTTTTGTGTATACTCAATAATTACTTTATAATAATCTTCACCTATTGGCTTTTAAATGATGGCGAGTTAACATTTTGCCAATTTGGTTGCCTGGATTTTGACAATAGTATTGATTAGGCCCCTCAGCCATTTTTTGCAGCTATTTTTAAGTGACCATTTCAAAACTTTTGTTGGAGGACAAAAAATTGTATTGACGTTGCGTCCTCGTAAGCCCGAAGGTTGCCTATCATGGATCTCCACTGTTCTCTGTTCTGTGCTTCTCTTTTCAATTGGCCATATTCTTTTATATTGGCCCACTCTTTGATATCGTCTATCCACATCCTCCGTGGTCTACCCTTTGCTCTTTTTCATTCTATAAATCCTTCTGTAATGTTGAGAAACAAATTTTGGTTTGGGCTTTTTGCTATGTGACCAAAAAATCATGATTACGTTGGGTGATTTACGAAAGTGAAACAGCAGGACTTTCTCTCAATGCAAAGAAAACGAAAGTCATGAAGATCAAAAGAAAGAACGATGATAATGACAAATCAGTTATAAAAATCAACAACGAGCCTATTGAGAATGTCAACCAATTTACTTACTTGGGAGTGGCTATCACAGACAACTATGACGACAGTGTTGAAATAAGAAAAAGACTTGCAATTGCAAAAAACGCCACAGTGGCACTAACGAAAATTTGGAAGGATAAGAACATCTCACTTCACACAAAAAAGAGACTACTTACCTCTCTTGTTTTTTCAATTGCCAGCTACGGATCCGAATGTTGGACTCTTAAAAAGTCCGACGAAATGCGAATCAATAGCTTCGAGCTTTGGTGCTACAGACGACTCCTTCGCATCAGTTGGACCGAAAAAAAGACAAATGAGGAAGTCCTTCAGAAAATGAACTGTGAGCACAGATTTATCAATATCATCAAGGCCAGAAAATTGACATTCATTGGACACATCCTTCGTAGTGACTCACTCGAGAAAGTATTACTGACTGGGATGGTATTTGGCCCCAGAGGTAGAGGTCGCCCAAAAACTCGGTACTGGGATGAAGTCAGAGAAACGACTGGAATGAAAATGGTGGAAGCAACAAGACTGGCTCAAGACCGGGATTGTTGGAGAAAAATGGTCCAGAGGGTCACGGCTGGTCGAGATCGACCTTTCTGTTGATGATGATGTTGGGTGATCTGTCTTGGATTTGCCTCAGATTTGGTTTTTCTTTATTCTGTCAAATATCTCTTTGTTCGTAACTTTCTTTATCCAGCTAATTGATAATATTCTCCAGTAACACCAAGTTTCAAATGCATTTATCCTTCCTGAAGCTTCTTTACCTATTTCCCATGCTTCACAGCCGTACGTTAACTGTGAAATGTATATGTCTTCAGTAACCTTTTCTTAGTATTCATATTAATATTGCTTTTCATGACTTCCTTTAATTCCTAGAATGATTTCTTTACAATATTAGCATCTAGCATTAGGTGAGCATTTGGCGTCTTCTTTGTGTGCCAGGATAATTTTATTGCTTTACTCGATTTAATGCCACTCCAGTTGATTTGATTACGATTTTCGTCCCTGGCTGTTTTTCCATGACCATAACTTTGTCTTTTTTGCATTCAACTCCATACCATATGCTAACTTTCATTTATTATTATTTTCTTTCATTACCTTATCAATTATTCTTTGTAAATCTTCTTCTGTGCTAGCAAGCAATACGGTGGCATCAGCAAATCTTATGTTGTTGATAATCATTCCATTCAATTCTAAACCAGATTCATCTTGCAGGGCTCAGCAAGGATTCAGTGAGGGTCGAGGACCAAGAGATGCAATATGTCAAATGAGACGAGAAATACTGGTCTTAAATTCAATTTCCTTGGTAATCAACTTTAATTTTTTCTTTGATTGTTGTTTTAGAAACACATCAAAGAATGATATTCTGGATGCCAAAATGAAAAGGTTTGTATGATAACAGTAATATATATCTTGAAGGCGAGGAAAAGAGGATTTATTTTATTCCAGGCAGGGGATTCTTTTGATTTCTGTAAGAGTATAGTACAGTGGAGGAATAAAATCAGTACAATATAGGATGATCCATAAAATGGAGTGATGGCATAAATTTCATCGAGGATGCTCCTATACCGTGCAAGGATATTACCAATACTTTGCAAGATATTCACTATCGTGAAGAGATTTCATCAGTTCAAAACAGATGTTCTGTGTTGTGAATTTATTTTATTAGTTCTGTGGAGTGGCATCACAAGTACCGAGGAGGATTTTAGAAATTTGTTGGGCTTTTCTGTAGCACAAAAGGGCATCTTCTTTCTTTCCTTTGCTGTTTAAAAATTTCAGTTCGGTTTTGCTCATTTCCAGAGAAAATGATGCTGTCACTCAATAACTATTCTGGCGGCTTGTATGGGGTTCCACTTCATCCTTCTTGTAAACAGTGTCCTTAGAATACCAAGGTCTCTAAAGCTCGTCTACCGATATACTCTGGTAAGAAATTCGCTTCAATTCTTACTGCAAAAAAGTCAAGAAAAGGAGTTTTTTTCCTCTTTTGTCCAAAGTAAAACCTTCCACCAATATTGTTGCAGACTTCGTCACAACGGAACAGAATGTTACCAAGCTCCCCTGGTAAAACCTACTAGCGTAAAAGAAATACGTAATCTCTTTTATCCAAAACTTGTAAAAAATAAATCTAAAAAAAAGGTAAACCAATCGGGCACTTTTGGTCTGTCCTAAATCTAAACTTGAGGTGTAGTTAGACAAAATGGAATCTTTATCCTTTGAAAATTGTTATCCCGAACTTAGGGTATGGTATTGTTTCTTTATTCTTCGGCTAATCAAATGTGCTTTATCAGAGTGAGTGTCCCAAATGCCGTTAATTGGCAATATATCGATATGTAATTGACTCGAAAAGCAAATAAAATGGCTTGACCTTTGCTGTGTTTCGCTGTTATTTCAGTGGCAACACACGGAAAACTCTCGCATCAACCTATAAGGACTGCGTACCTACTGCACAACGAAACTTTGTTATTTATGAATTTTTGTAATGTAATGCAAATCCCGTTGTTCGTTCTCTCGACAATTTCCAAATAGGACAAACCAACACGTTGCGGCTAATGTTTGTCAAAATCAATTTCTCCATCTCCAAAGAGCAAAACATTATTAAACATAAAGCTGTCATATGCTAACATTTGCTTATACATCCAAACTTAACTTGAAGTTCCAGTGAAGAATGGCTCTGAACATCTTGGTAAGGTTTTGTTTCATCTACGAGTTTTTGAATCTGCCGGTGCCGGTAAAACAAAAAAGCCAGTACTGTGTAGACAGACAAAAGTTTGTATTCTCTTTGGACTGTTCGACAAGATATTTTGGTAACCTCACTGTACCCTGTGTGCTGATTTTGTTCAAATCACAATGCCATTTAAGCTTCATGTTTCTGATTAACGTATTTTGATTTACAACTGGCCATATTTACCGCCACAGACTTACCACTGTTTCTGGTTGAATAGCTCTCCTAATCTTTTGCCAATATTTAATTTTCTGTCTTCTTATCTTATTAATAACCATCATTTTTGTTAACTCTTTTGCCTTTCTTAATCCTTAAGTCAAAGTCCATGATTAGTCACTTGCTCTCAACCCCTCATTGGCGATGGCCCCCAGGAAATACAGTGTATTGTATATTGTACAGTATTGCAGTATAAAGATTGTTCTATTTAAAGGTTAATGGAGACAGTTGAAGAAATCAAGTCGGCCAAGCTGATGACACGTGTGCATGATCAAGACACGCAAACAGAGCATATTGAACATGGTACCGATGAATCAACCATTGATGATGAGTTTATATATCTTGGAAATATTTGAAGTTTTATGAAATATTTGAAACTGTAAGAATCTATAGTAAATAAAACGAACTGGATTTTGAAGAAAATTTTGCAACTTTACTTAACTTTAGAGCTGTATTAAAAAGTGGAAAATATTTTGAGCATATGAGTTTTATATTAGAACATTTTCGAGTACTGGTTCTGCAAAGCGCCTGCCTTTTCAAAAAACGGCGTCGCAATGGGGTGATCGACCGGATATTAGCTATAATTGGCCGCCACACATTATAACATGGGTTGACACATTTTTGTCGCCATTCTGCTGCGTTTTCTGTTAAATGCGAAGGCAACAGAAAAACATTTACTAAATCACCAAGATTATGGGCCTTGCATTTGAGCTACGGATACAAAGTTGTGCACAGTTAAAAATGTGCTCCTCCGCAGAGGCTCAAATTTTTTGAGCTTTAAAAATTCATTCTGTCATCTGTCTGAAGCAAAACTTCTGTCTTGTACACTTTGTTGAGGTATCAGGGATGTGCAAGAGGTGCGAAACTGGCCGACAAATTTAGATTCATAGTGAAAATTGTCAACCAGACGTTCTTCTTACCTACTGAACAAGGCGAAAAACTCGCGACTTGATTTCATATGCTTTTCCAATGATACTTAGGTAATGCAATGTACGCCTGTCCAATTTCAACGTCTACTCCTATAACTATTCCTATTTAAGGTACATAAATGGTACCAATTTGAAGGAGAAACTTAGATTCGTAGTCATGAGAAGTCAATCAGTTCTGTTGCCTCAAGCAAGCCGAAACTTTGCAACTATGTGTTGCTCTTATGATTTTTTAAGCGCTATACGCCCAACTCAACGATAAAACGATAGTAACGATAAAACCAACTCAATGCGAAGCAATAGTCAAGAAATCAGGTCCTGAAAAACCTGTTTCTATTTTGAAAGAGTGTCAGCTATTTCATATACTGTTCGTCAAGTTGTAGCTCAGGAGAAACCTTCCAGGACTAATTATTGTCCGCCATTACTTAATTTTTTTCGTCATCTCTTGAAGCGTATACAGGGGAGCCCTTTCCGATATCAGCTGGTTTCCATTTGGGACAGTGCACCGTTGGTCTGAACTTCAGACGCTTGGAAGAGCGCTTAAAGCTGACTCACTTGCGCATCGTCAGATCTTGGCACTGCGTCTGCGTTTTCGAAAATGCTCAAATGGAAACAGGTATATTTCCAAGCAACAGAATATGAGATACGAACTTCAAAAACAACGACAATAGATTTGAACTTATAATACATGTTTCAGCTGATTATTCAGCGCAATTTTGGAATCTCCCAAATTTGTCGTCCCTGAGAGATGAAAGCTTTAAGCTGGCAAAAAAATGGCAAATGTATCCACAGAGTATGATGACAAACCAACTCATAGCGAAGCAAAAAGAAAGCGGCTGATTAACCTGATTGCTTTATGTTCCCAGTGAAAAATGGTCTAATTCCGCTAGAAACGCGTATACCATCATCAAAAGAAACAATGCTTACATAGTGAACCGGGAAAGAATGAGTTAGAGTTCATAACAACAACCTCGGAAAAGCTGAAGATCAAGTCAATTAATACTGTAAGCAGCGCTAAATTTGCTAAACTTAGAAATGGACTTTGAATTTTTGACCTTAAAGATGAAAAGTTCGTTAAGTAAGACTTTGGGATTGCTGTTCGCCTGTTTGATATACCTAATCTGATTGAAAAAATACACAATAATTCTCCAAAAAGGAACGCTAACGTTGAAACTGGCTGCTATTTGCTCTACGATTCACCCTGCTCCGCTTGGTGCTCAGGTTCGGGTTCATTCTCTTTAGAAACTTTATGAGGACTAATTGCTTTCATATATGTAATTACTGTACGGGAACGTCAACCTGTTTTCCGACTATGCAGTTCGATAGTCACCCAGTCTCCATTATCAGGGTCCGCACAGATATCCATTGGCTTCATCAGATTAAATAGTTCAAGCATAAACATCATAAGTTACCATGTCGCGAAACGGTCTACATATAATTTCAAGAAGCCGATGTTGCATTTGGTATGGAATGTAAATGGCAAATGTAAAATTAGAACAACAAGAAGAGAAATACAACCAAAGAAAAGAGCAGATGATGTCAATGGCGCTTCTAATAAAGCAGCCAAAGAACATTATCATGAACGCAACTTGATACCAGTGCGCTTTCTCACAATTCACACTCACATTCTGCTATTCTTCTTTGCAAAAGGTCTCGCAATGGAGCTGCAGTGGAGACTTGTGCGACTGATACCACGCTTTACTGCGCTGGATGAAATTCAGGGTTGAGCTACAAGTTCTAGACGCACGATGTATAGTATGTTGGCCAGAAAATACTGGCGATAAATTATGGTCGCAACAAAAAGTACGTAAGGAATCATACAGTACAAAACGATAGACGTAGAGTACATAAAGAGTCTACAGTCTAAAGGCAATACATAAACGGAAAGTCGAACACAATCTCCGAAACTTTCTGCTTCTCAAGGGATATGAATTTTGACTGACTTCTCACAACTACGGATCTAAGATTCTCTTACAAGTTGGTAGCATTTATGTACCTTAAATAGGAATAGTTATGGTAAAACGTTGAAATTGGTTGACAATTTTCACTATGAATCTAAGTTTTTCGGACAGTTTCGCACCTCTTGCACATCCATGATACCTCAGCAAAGTGTACAAGACAGAAGTTTTGCTTCAGACAGATGACAGAATGAATTTTGAAAGCTCAAAAAATTTGAGCCTCTGCGGAGGAGCACATTTTTAACTGTGCATAACTTTGTATCCGAAGCTCAAATACAAGGCATGCCTTATAATATTTTGCTCCATTTTTGACGCTCTTTCATATGGTTTACTAAAGTTTAAAATATCTTGACGTTGATTTTTTACTGACCGGCAACTACATACGTCATCGATCACGTGACATCTGGTAGTTACAAAAAAATGTCCCAAGTGCCAAAATATCCGCAATAGTATAGTTAAGTAATAGCAACAATAAAATTTTCGGTTACCCAGTTTGCTAGATGGTTACAGTAATTTCCCTGTCTAATTTCATTGTTTAGAAATGAATCTGTCCACGAAAAAAAACAAAAAAGCCTGCTTTGTGTTGACAGAAAGAGGTCGTATTCTCAATTCAAATGGTCATTCGGCTGTCTTCGTAAGCTGATTGGTGTTGAAAATAAGCCATTTGTATTTACTTGTGTGGGAACTAAGGCATTGGCATAAGAATAAAAAACAAATTTTGCTCTTACAAAGCCTATTGCTTTAACAACAACTGCTACAAAAAACAACAGCAATAAAATAAAACTAAGAACATAACAAGGTAAAGAATTTAAATGTCAAAAATACTATGAGGCTGCTAATTGAAAAAATTGATTGCTGAAGTGATCAGGCAAATGAGTCTCACAGCTTGTCCTTCGCACACTTCTGTAATTTTTCAAACTTCTTGTCTGTGCATTTCGCATTCCTATAGACTGACTCCTTTTTCTTGGTGTCAAAGACAATTGCTGCACTTTTCTTGGAATCAGCCTTTTTGCAAGCATCGCTTTGGTCATTGCCAGCCACCGCAAGCTCAATTTCAGCATAATCTTGTTGGTCTGGATTCAGTCCTTGAGCTTCACGATCAAAACAAATGCTTTTGTAAGCAACAATATAGAAAGCAGCCATTTTATTCTGGATCTGAAAAAAAACTTCAGTCTTAGCTATATTTCCATCCATTTATGCAGTTTTGTAAACTAGCTAATGGTATACTAGACGGGAAAAGGCATTGTCGCATGCCGCATTGCCAATATGGACTCAAAAGGCTAACACCAACATTTCAGGTGTGGGGGCTTATTCGAGGGGAGGGGGGCTTATTAACAATTCCTCACTCTTGAATGAGTGGGGCTAATTCGAGAGGAGGGCTTATTCAGTGCATTAGGAATAATCTAAAGCCTTGCATATTGGTAGTGCTAGACAACAGACAAGAGTAAAGAGTAAGGAGTAAAGAGTAGACAACAGGAAAACAGAAAAGCAGACAGACAGAGCAAAGACGACCACAGCCCTGACGTGTACGAGTATGACCTGCATTCAGATTGGTTACTCGCAAGTTAAATTGAAAAAATAGTTTCCAAATGTAGTTTGTAATATGAAGTATACTTACATTCCAGTTGTGAGTTAAGTTAAAAAGCACTTAAAGCTTAAATGCAGCTTAAAGTCCAACTGGTCTTCCAAATCGACAGCAATTTCACAGTTATGTGGTGAAAAAGATATCACGGATTGAAATTCTCTGTTTGTTGGGTTTGCTTTATAACATTTATGGTTGCCTGAACGAGAATAATACAAGCACAATTTTCCTTTTAGTTTGATAGGCATAATATGCTCATGCCAGACAACGAAAAAAGGAAAATTATCTTAAAAACACAACATACGAAATGACGGAATAGCGGAACAACAGAATGACAGAATGAGTTTCGAATAGAAATTTAAGACGCAATTTAAGACGTTTATGGGAAATCAAATATTGCTTTGCAAAATCACTAACACAATTTATGGTGAGACGCAACACCCAGCTGGGGCATGGCGAGAAATTTTCTCTATCTTGATTTTCACTATCTTGATTTACTTATACTTAATAATCTGCAGTGACGTTGCTTTCATAACAGAATATAATGTCAGCGTTTAATTCAGGCTAAAACCTGGTATATTTCGTCCTTGAAAGAGAAACTAATAAATAGAGTAAGCAATAATGATACAGGCCTTAATCGGAGAAATTAAACTGGGAAAATTGTGGACGAAAAAGCTATCAGAGAAGAAAAGATTTCATTTGGTTCCGCTGCAAGGTCCACAGTCTTATATCCTTTCACGGGTTTAAGGTCCTGTTTCTGTGACTCTCCATGACTCCGCATATTAAGGGTGCTTTTCTCCTTTCAAATTCCCGTCTTTCCTTTCTACTTTTAAATTCAATATGCCTATTAAAGAATTTGAAAGAAATATTTTGTTGTTGTTGTTCTCGTCCAGTTAACCATAAACTTATTTAGAATGTTTAGAATAAAAGATGCAAACATCTAAATTTCCGCAATCTATCCGCAATCATATGCTGGTGGATTGGTACCTCATTGTCCAGCTGTCGCAGTTATAATTAGGAGAAGGATTCGAGTTCAATTTTTGTTCTCTTACTGAAACTTTTCATGTAAGTATTCTGCATAATGTAATAGACTACAATACAGTTAACGCTTATTTATTTTTTTGCGGCTGTATAGAGCAACGACGTCACGATTATCGATAAACGCAATGTCTTTTTAACTGTCTCCAAATTTTGCTTTTTGAGTAGAAGAATTGTCAGGAAAATATGTGCTCATGAAGATAAAGCATAGTGCGACTTTTTAATTAAATTGCAGAGTGCATTTCACATTTCGCATTCCTTTTATGAAAATTCTTCCGTTAATATCATAAATCCACTTCTCTTAGGCAAGGGGCAAATCACTCCGAGAAATCTCGTCCACTTTTTGAAAAATCCTATTGCTATTTTGAAAATCCTTTAATAATTTTCAAGAAATTCTATTGCTCTTCTGTGAAAATCCCAAAAATCTCGTCTGGTTCCAAGGAAAGTGATTTCCCCTTCGATCTTAGACATTATCACAAATTCTAATAAGCAGGGGGTCCTAATCAGGGCGGAGGAGTGGGAAATTTTTCAAAAAAAATTAGCGAAGCCATTAGAAATGAGTAATATATGAGGAAGATTCTTTAGAAACCTTATGAAAAAGGATACCAACTTTGGGCACCTCGCACCTGATTGTTTTTCTCTTAAACGAATGCTTTCTATTCGATAGAATTGTGTTGCGTAGCTGATTATAGTGTGGCTGATTCTTTTGCACAATTGGTGAGAAGTTAGCCAGCGAAATAGAGGCTGCTTCGAAAATAGTGAACGGGGAATAGGGAATAGGGAATGGGGAACGGGGAATGGATAACAAGTTATTCGAAATTGACTCTTTTTCTTGTAATGCATTCTGGTACGAGAGTTGTTATATTGTAATGCTTACTCACTGTATATAGAATTGTGGTGACTGTACAGGTACAGGTCTGTCTGAGACCTGTCTTAGTACTGTACGTTAAGTCCTCTTTAATACTGTGAAATATGCAGATGCGAAAAACAAGATGAGAGAAGAAACACCGGTTGTTTGATTTCGATTCAGGATGTTTTCATGCAGAAGATAAAAATTGTTGCATCTTGTAGGCTTATGATTCCTAGCTTCACAGTGAAAATCAGAAAGAAAAATCACAAAACTTCCAACAAAACTTTCATTATAAAAAGATTTTAATATAGCAACCCCTTCATATGGCAGACTTAATATAGCAATCTCAACAAGTAGTCAACAATCAACAAACAAAGCAACAAATAATTCCCTTGGTGAATATCAAAAGGCAAGACCTAGATCCATGTCTTTCTCGGGTCTTTCTTTCAGGGTGGATATTGCACTCAAGGAAGCAAGTCTCTTCAGCAAAGAACATTTTCATAAAGTGATAAAAGTACTTGCTTGCCTACATTGTAGACGTCCCTAACTTTTTTGTTTGTGTGTCTAAAATACAATCACAAGCCACTTAACCTTTCAGGGTACCAAGAAATCTCATTGTTCTATTTATAACTCTGTAGACATGACAACAAATTTGTCGCTAATTGATTGACAACGTGGACAATAGTAGATGAGAACAGAGTTTTGAATTTCAACATGCCAAAGCATTTTCATTGCAGTGGTATGATGTTTGATGGAGGTATTTCACATGGGAACTATCTATCAGCCTTAATCTTTGATTTTGATGTTCTTCAAAAATGAAAACGTCATCACATAACATTTAAAACATAAAGGCATGTGATATCTTTCGACGATCACCTCTCTATATACCAACGTGCCCATAAAGGACTATTTGAGAAGCATAAGTGACTTACTCTGAAAAGACAGAAATCAAAGCAACAAAACTCCTATACCTGTAGATACGTTGACTGAAATGATAGAATTCGACTTGGGAAGTTTATCTCACAAACAGATGGAGCCTCTTCTGTTGTTCCTGAGATTTTTTATGCAAGAAAAAGAATCCATTGCTCTTGTTTCATACATTGAGAAACCGAAATTATGGGAAAGTTAAGCAGATGATGTGTTCATAATTGTGAAGAGGGACAAGATGGAAGATTTCCATAAGCACGTCAATCCCCTACATGTGAAACTGAAGTTCAATATGTACAGTGGTAGACTCGCATCACTCAGACAGTGTCAAAATGGTGTCATGTCTTCTTCGACAGAGCAAAATCTATCATGAGGTTATCTTAATGATCTATATTATGAGTACAAAAGAATCTCTAGCGTTCTAAAGGCCAATGAATATAAACAAGATGATATGCACAAGGTCGCGAGAAATATCTCAAAGCCTAGACAGAATACTGAGGCTGACAAAGAGTAGCCTAAATGTTCTATGAACCTTCCATACATCAGAAGGACAAGTTGAAAAATCCCTTGATCTTCGTCTAAACAAAATAGAAGGTGCACTTTTTATTCTCTTAATACACTTAAAAAGTCGTTTTCAAGACCAAAAACAAAGTTGACGATTGCGGAAAATCAAACGTGGTATATAAAGTACCATGTGGAGATTGTCCTAAATCATATATAGGACAATCGAAAAGAGAGAAAGAAACTAGGCTCAAAGAACATAAATCAAATGTGGCCCATGGTCGAATTGATTAAAGTGATCTTGCCAACCATTGTTGGACGAAAATACAACAAATGGATTGGGATAACGGTCAGTGATTAATGAGGATAAGAACTGGAAAAATAGACTTGTTTTGTTAAAGAGAGTATTCACTCAGTTCTATCAACTCCTTGTATCAATCATCATACTCTATACCGGAAATCTGGTTGAAGAACATCAAAAGTTGCACTGAACGCAATTTTGGCGCCACAAATTTAAGAAGTTTCTGACGTTTATACTTTGAGAGGTGTCAGACAGAAAGAGCTTTTTTAAGTATATCCAAAAATGTTTCCGCTGTTTCTTTCAAAAATTTTTTTACTGCTCAAAGAATAATTAGGGAATATTAATGCTAGCAAGAATTTTTATTCTTGACCCGTGGCAACGTCTACACGGAATAGTTTAAGCGATACGGTAAATGTGCGACTGAAAACGCCAACATTTAAAAAAGGTTTCCAGAGTGGAATGTTTTGAAAACGGAATTTTCCCTTGTGGACAACGAAAACTTAAATATTTGAAAACGATGCAGCAATAACAATAACTCGATGGGTGGCTTGTATTGAATTTCAAAATTCAAAGTTGTGGACAGCGAAAACGCTAGTGTACGCAAAATTTTTGACACGTTTTCACTGACATGAAAACGCAACTTTTTGAAAAAATGTCCGTATAGACGGGGCCTTAGAACGCCAATTTTGATCGAGATCTCTGAAACCAGACTGACCTGGTGACAGTAGCCTGTTATCATTCATGAAATGACATTGCGAAAATAAAGTCTATTTGTTCTGCTTACGTCATCAAATAACTACTTGAAGGAAACATGGTGCTCACATAACTTTCTTCTTGTTAATATAATTTTTTTCTTAAGCAATTCCATTTTTACTTAGCTCTTTACCCATGCCACTAAACTTTGGTAAAATGGAAAAAGAAGAAGACTCGTTTTACGGATCGTCGGAGCATGATTCGGTTTATTTGAAACGAGGCATAGAACTTTTTAAGATTGGCAAGTATCTTCAAGCACAAAAGACCCTTGCAGCAGCAGAAGAATTGAAGGATGAGTATGAAACCATAAAGTACGCCAAGGGTCTCTTCTGGATGGCAAAATCATTCGTCGCTGACAAGGAATTCCAGAAGGCCTTTAGATGCTTTGTCAGGTTGATGACAGTTGCAATAATGGATGAAGACATGAACATTAAGCTCACTGTCTTGATGGAAGTAGGCTTGGCTTATCTTTCTTGGGATAAGCCAGAAAATGCTATAGAGACCTTTGAAAAGCTGTTATTGTTCATGAAAAACGTAACCGACAAAGAGATTAAAGAGGCAGCCGTTAAGAAATTTGGGGACCGTGTATCCTGTAACCTCATATTGGCAATATTTCAGCAATTAGCATGCCATAAAAGCACTCCTTCACTGTGCTCAGATATTCTTGCTAAAGATATTCCTTCACATGTTTACTTCATCAAAGACGTCGAAAAGCGAAGGCAAGGTGCAGTGATCGCTGCACTTGCTTGCATAAAATTAAAGGAGCACCACAAAGCCATAAAATGTCTTAGCATAACCTCAGTGAGGGATGACGACACATTGAAAAAAGTATCTTCTGTTATAAAGGAATATGCTCGAGAAAAAGCCGAGGTATTGTTTTGCTTACATCTTTTTTGATAACTGTCCTAATTGTTTCGATCTTTTTTCAAATGTCCTGCAAACTTTTAATTTCCTTTCCTATCTATATGATGATGTAATTTTTATCAAAACCATTGTTTTTGTATCTAAAAGTCTACATAATTTTTTGCTTTGGTTTTAATCAAATACCTAACTGGCTTCTAGCATTTTGACCATCCTACAAGTAACGTGCGGAACTGCAGTAGCACATATGCTGCTTAGCAACTTGCTTACATCTTGTAGGAAACCCTGTCCGGGATCAATTTCACTTTTTAGAAAGATAGGTTAGAAACTACAAATGGGTTCTTTTTGGCTCTTTAGATTTGATCAAGACCAAATTCAAAACAACATTCAAAACAAAGTATATCTTCCATTGAGAAATAATCAAACGATAGAGTTGATGCGGTTTTATGAAGAAAAATCGTATTTAGAATGTACCCGCCAAGCTCCAGGTTTTCACACTTTCAAAAATAATCGTCTACTCCTTCTTTCAATACCACAATGTCTCTTCCAGATTTCATTTCAAGGTATTTCCTGAGTCGTTTGGAGAGTGCTGTGACAGCGGTCCTCCGCCAGATTCACAATTCAAAATATAATGTCGCATGTTACACCCAATGCAACAACACCAACAACAAATTGTCAAAAAGTAAAAGATATGTTACAGAAAAAAGTAGAGTGCAAACGATTCCTTACACACCTGTTTTTCGCACAAAATCATAAAACTCTGAAAATTCTCAGGGTCGGCGCAATAAGGGCTGACGCTCTCGCAAGTATGGAGATCTTTCACTAAACTAGGTTGATTCAGCAAAGCAAAAGTATATAAAAAGATTTCAAATATCGCTCTGTTTTTCCTCATATGAAGAGAAGTACATCGAAATTCTCATTTTCTTAAGCGCAGTCCTGTGTTTTCGAGTACCGCACACGTATAGAATATCGGATCAAAATGAGCATCACCATCATTTAAATTCCCAAAGCTGGGCAAAAGCAGCATTCATTTCATGTTAAAGCACAGTCAATCTGCTAGAGAAAATTTCAACATAGGTAAAGACAGCAGGTCATAAACTAGCCCTAGCCCCTACAATGTAGCTATCTAGGACTGTGAAGGCATTGCCAATAAAGGATAAATTTGGCAGACCTGGGGTAGATAGTATGGACATAGATTTTTGCAATGACAAGCCTGTGCTCAGAAGGACGTGCCGAACAACAGAGTAAATGCTAGGCACAGCTGAAGCACTTCTTCATCGACGATTTCTTCTTCATCTCCTTTACTCGTTCATGTATCAACAAAAATTTTGCAACGTGAAGGAGATCGCTGTTTATAAAGTTAAATTGTTTGCATAATTTGCTTGCTTGGCGAAAGTTATATATTTGAAAAAAAGATAAACAAGCTATTCTTTTTGAAATGATTTAACAACTGAACCGAACAATTCTAGGATTCCAAACAAATTCGAAATTACAAGAGTTAGTGGCAAAGTGTGAATAGGAGAATGTTAAATTTTGAAGCTAATATGGTTACAAAAATGCACGATTTAAGAACTTTCCCCGACGTTCTTTATTCCTTCTTTCTTTGCAGTCCTACTACATGAGAAACGATAAGGACAAGACAGGGAAATGTATAATATTCTCGAACAGGAAATATGCCGATGGAAGAGTTCGAGAAGGGACGAAAGAAGACGAAGACAGTTTGGTGGAGACTTTCAAAAAATTGAATTTCACGACTCAGATCAACCCAGATGTTGAATCAAAGCAGCTGTTGGATGAGCTAAAAGGAATTGCAGAAGGATACAGAGATCGATATGACGCATTTGTATGTTGCATTTTAAGTCATGGCTCTCTTGGAAGGATCTCATGCAGCGATGAAAAGTCTATTGCCGAGCA
This sequence comes from Chrysaora quinquecirrha, assembly GCA_014526335.1. Lineage (NCBI taxonomy): Eukaryota > Metazoa > Cnidaria > Scyphozoa > Semaeostomeae > Pelagiidae > Chrysaora > Chrysaora quinquecirrha. The sequence goes on along the minus strand of JACTAT010000016.1, from coordinate 2,668,546 downwards.
AGAAATCAGAAAGATATTTGGTAGTAGCAGATGCCCTCAGTTACGTGGAAAACCAAAAATTTTCCTTATTCAAGCCTGTAGAGAAAATTTCAATGCAAAAAACTTAACAAGGCAAGATAGTATAGACGGAAGGGATTTTGACGGAATGCATTTTGATGATGATGGCAGCCATGGGAATAGATATGAAGAACAAGAGTCTATTGATGTTCCAGGTAAAGTAATCTTTAAAAGCAGTTTAACTGAATTTGTAGACGTAGAGAAGAATATTTCCGGACTATCTTCTAACATCTTTAGATATTTATCATTATCCTTACATGTTCATGACTAATTGGTTTTTCAAGTTTCCGAACTGAACTGAGACAACGATGAAATTTATGGCAAAATAGAAACGGCAAATTTCAACACCGCATAACTCAATCAGTAAGGAACGGTGCACGTTTTTTACTCAGTTCCTAAAGTGTAGGCTCCGTTGATACTGAACTGCTCTAAGCCAACCTGCGTGTTACAGAGGTTTAGCTTGAAGTTTTTTCTTTACTAGCAGGCAGCTCCAACAATTACGTATCTGTTGCGCTCTATGCGTATCCTATATATGCATATGGTAGAATACAGACGAAGAAAACTGAATAAAAGAATAAAGCAATTTGACACAAAGTAAATTTAGTTTTAGGCTCATTTCCACTAACTCAGTATATCCGTTTTGAAAAAGACTTCAATTCATAATTATCATTATCATTTTATTGAATTTCCAATACTCTACTTTCTAATTGTTCATAGACACTAGAGAACCTAACAATGGTTTTATGAAAACCTCAATTTTATATGAAGCTTAACGGATGATATAAATGTTTCTAAACGCGTTACAATACTGCAGGCCATTGCGGTACTGATTTCAAAATCAGTATATTCTGTAATTTTTAAATGGTGAATTTGTTGTATTAGCTTTTCACTGAAGCCTGAGTGCATAGGCATCTAATTAGGCATCTAAAGTGCAAGATCTTGTTTTATTTATTTGAATTGTAATTTCACTTGCAGAGGTTGATGTTCAGTCAATGGACTTCAATGACGCAAGGTTTGAAAATCTTCCTCCGCAAATCAAAGGTTTGTTTCAAGTTTATTCATAAACATCAGTTTAGAAATACACAATGATTTTTTTCATTGCAAAGAGGAATGGCAAGAAGGAATGAAATCAACGTTGAATTACCTATAAGCAATGCAATGCTATTCGTACTTCATAACCGAAAACGAGATATTGTAGAAAGATAAACAGTTAGCTTTTCAGTACCAACGCACTTTAAAGATCAAGTTGAATGTACGATATTCTCAAGAATTGTCAATTTTTTGCGTCTGTTTTACTTTTGGCATCTTGCTAGAACTGGTGTTACTCTAGGCCGTTTGAATATCTTAAGAAAGGTCCACGAGAGTCGAGACTGAATATCAGTGTAAAAGGTAGCTAGATTTCATTCGTTTATGATGTGATTCGACGATTGCAACTAACAGCTTTGTAGTTCCCGGTAGCCCATTTTCTGTTATCTCGTTTTTGCAATAAACTCGAGGAAAGGCATGAAATCTTCAACCCTGCGTAGCAAAGGAGCAACTTTAGCTACTTTGAAGTTTCTACAGGAGCATAGCTTATAGTCCTGAAAATGCTTCAACTTTTGTACAACCAAGATTATTTGTAAAAAATTTGTCAAAGATCGCAGGGTTTTGCAGTTCTGCACAAAATTTGCAGTTCTAAATTTTTTTGTGCAGTTCTAAAAGATAAACTGCACCGTTGAAAAATTGGCATAAAATAAAATTCACATTAACAAAGTATTTCCTGCTCTGTATCGAATAATGAACAGGGAATTCGTTGCTTTTGTCGGTAAAATGGCATGGTCTCATAGTCAGATTGTGCATGTTCGAGACACAAAATGACCACCGCAGCGAATCTAGACGCGTAAAATTGGAAATTTTCTGAAAGTCTACAGTGTACAGCATGTCTACAGTGCATTTTCTATATTTTCATCATCCTATATCACTTGGTTTATGAGGATAATGTGCAATTCTAAATTTTTCTTAAAAAAAAACCTGAAAGAACGCTTCTTTCTGTGGAGGTCAAAATCATATTTTTAAAAATTATAATCATAGAAAAATTCAACGGAGTCGAGTTTCTAAAAAATCTATAGCTGAACGTATGAGTTGAGCTTGGTTGCTCCCACATTGTAATCGAATTTTCTATTTCCCTTTTGATTATTTCTGCAGACGAAATTTTTAAAGATTTGGAATCAATCCGCTCGGATGTGCTCACGAAAAGACAGATACCTCCAGAAGATTGTGACTTTTTCATCGGCCATGCTACAACACCAGGTTTGAAATATAAGTGATGAATTTTACTTTCGTGAATGTAATAGTTGAGAACTGTGCTTAGCGCCAGTCACTAAGATCTCGGAACTTACGAGAACTCGACCCTGATTTCCCTAAACTCCCAACAGCAAGAGTTAGCTGGATAACACGACGCCGTCACAGCACCTGCAAGTCAAAATTTCACCAATGCTGCTAAGTTACATGTTTTAGTCTACCAGCCGTCACTTGTCTTGTTAATTTTTTATGTGAATATTTCATTTGATGTTAGTGAATTATCTCCTGAATAGTGAACGTTGCTGTAGACGTTGCAGAGATGTCGGAGGCGTAGGTAGAGGGGGAGGGCAGGGAGCCAATCGACAGAATTTTGACCTTGCAATTTGCTGTCTCTAGCGATGATTGGCTAAGAGAGTTTGGGAAGCCCTTTCTCCTTGGAGTAATTGCTCTCTGCAATTATTCAAGTCACCTGCATGTGCAATCGGAGTTGGGCATAGGGACCGATTGTTCAGACTTATTAGCTTAGTTGGTAAGGCAATGGCATAGAAAGCTGAAGGTCGTAGTTTCTAAAGCTGTCCTGCCAGAACCGACCTCATACCTTTCCTTTCAACGTTATATCTGATATTCATAATCCTTAAACCTCAAAGATTCTTTACCTAAGAGGCCCTCCAATTTCTCTATTGCTATCTTCTTGTTTTATTTACTTCCTTGAGTTTAAATCTGATCAATTCTTTCGTTCGAGACAGCAGTGGCCAAATACGACACAAATTTCTTCAGGTTTTGAAACATTTCAGAGCATTAAGAGCCCGTTTACAATAGCAACAATCCGAATTAGAAATTGCACTAACTTTTTAACACTGAAGCATATTTTACCTACCAAAGTGTCGGAATACTGGGGACCTCTTCTTCATTGGATGATGAGAACTGTCAAATAATAATGCACAGAATAGCCCATATATCATTGCAGGACTCGAAGTTGTCAACTTATTCAGTTCTATTGTAAACTTGATCTGCATCGGATCTTCTTCAGTTTTAAAAAGCAAGCAAAATAGGAAACAGATCCAAATGTTATTCAATTTGTACTCATTTGAACAATGAAATGTCAAAGTCAGCGTGCTAGTGTAACGATTGGTTGGTTCTTTCGTATGGAGAGAGAAAGCAGAGGGGACTAGGCAGAAGGTTCTAGCCCCGCTAAAAATTACACTGCTGATTGAGCGCCTTATTCCTGTCTCAACGATTCATGAACTACCTTAGCACCTCCAGGTGACAGGAAACATAAATTAACACATATACAATTGATGACTCCTAATCATGACAGTTCCTTTGAATCTACTTAAATAATCTATGTCAATAAAATATCTTTCATTAACCTACGCATGTGTGCAGTAGTCGCTACACTAGTGTGATCTCTAACCCGTGTTAGTTCTCCCACTGGCGGTTTTCAGTCCCATAAATTGTAAATAATAATTGATACATGTCTACTTTTGCAGGAAATTTAGCAGTTCGTGATCCCACTGAAGGTTCCTGGTTCATCCAGTCATTTTGCAAGAACCTAAATGAGCATGCTTCGACAAAGAGCCTCAGTGAAATATCCCGGTTGGTTAAAGCTGAAGTCGCAAGCAGGCCGGAATATAGTGTTACACCGGACATTAATGATACTTTGCGCAAAAATCTTTATTTTTGCTCACATTGAACTGTTGCTTCAGATCTTATGCTTGTTTTTGTCTTCAATTGCTATTATTACTAATGCTATAATGTTATAATTTGCCAATAAATCTAATGGTACAAGTACATATATAAGTAACTCTTGAAACGATAATTCCAATTGATAATTACAATTAACAGCCTGCATAAAACGTTTTCAAAGTATTGTGAAGGACACTGAGGGGCATGGAAGGCTATCTGTGAGATCTGTAGATAGTGGATTGCAAAATAATAGGGGTTACCTGTTGATTAATTTGGGAGAATGAGTAGTAGCATGAGGGACTTGTCCGAGAAGAATAGGGTCAGATCGATTTGGAGTAGCATTCAAGACCGTTTTATGATAGTGTTTCTACAAAGAAATAACAATTAAATGGATAGAAAGAATAGATAGATGCCAGTGGCGGAGCCAGAGGTTGTGCTGTAGATGGTCATAACATCATTTCTCTTTTGCCTCCCATAAACACTTAGAACAATTTTGAGATGAAACCAGAAAAGCAGAATTTAGCTGGTTCATTTAGACATTAAGCAAGAGATTAAGAACAGAAAGGCTGAATGTGATCATTATATTCATTTTGTGTCCTGATTGTAAACAAGATAAAGGTTTTTTATTTCTAAAAGGTTTCAAATGTCTTGGAAGATTGAAAAGGTTTACTCTAGCAATATGACGATGCAAGTAGGCATTCCTTTGAATCAACTACACAGATTTGTCGTTCGAACACGTGACAAGTTATATTTCCTTTTTTAGTATTTCATGGTAGAAACTATATTTTGTCCTTAGTATCCCATTCCTTTCCTGTTTGCGCTCATTTATGGCAATTAGCTATGTAAATTCAGTTATGCAGCCTGTAAATCGTTTGTATGTAGGTGAGATTCGCCAACAGTTGTTGTATGTAAACCTGTGCTTGAGCGCTTGTTTTAGGACAAAATTCTCTTACTTTAAAAACCTTCGAGATTTTTAGAATTTTTAGATGCCACCCGAAAGGTAATGTGAAATGTTGATGATATTTTTTATGATATCTAAGCACAGGCGAACATCTCGGATGGTAAACATTTTATTCGTTTCAATCGTTTATTTAAGGGATGCTCTGCAGCAAAGCTATGTATTAGGAATAAATGCATTATGAACTTACGAAATGGCTAGAGCTAGCAAAAAAACAAATAAGTGGATTAAAGTTACCAAAAACTAAGCAAATAAGAATTGTAAATCATGCATTGACATTGATTTAGCGTTATGTAAATTTTCAATCATCCTTGTTTGTTTTGGTTTCTTAGAGTAAGCTTGTGACCTTAAGTTTGCTTTTAGTTATCATTATTCGCTAAACAACTCACGTTAATTAACTGCATATATCTATCATTTGATCACCTTGTTTTTCTTGGTCTGACGATCGCATGCATTCGGAGCTTGTCTCAGTTATTGCCATTGGCATATTAAACTGTTGAAGAAAGGACACAGAGTTTCTTTGCTATAACTAGTCGCTGTATTATGCTTTCCTCAGATTTAAGTCAATTTTGTAGGCATTTCAGAAAAGGTATGATGAATTCCTGTTGCTGTAGTTTCTTCGATTGTGTAGGCCTAACATAAGGAATTCAGAGGTGTCTCATGAATCATAGTCTTTGCATAAATTTTACCCCCAACCATATTTATCTTTTGACTTTTACACAACATCTCTTAGGTGTTTTTTAATTTTATTAGAAATTTTAAGTATGTTTTACGTGTTTCGAGCATATTTCGAAGAATCCCCGAAGAATACTTATTGTTGCTAATTCTACTAGCGCATACTATGTGGAATGCAATTTTACTAAAGACAGCCATGTGTTTCGTTTATGTTGCAATGTTTACAATGTTTTGATAAAAGATTGCATGCTTAAGACATGAGATGTCGAAAGCCTGTTGCAGCTAATTCCATCAGCCTCTAGCTACAATGTCGACTTAAATGTTCCAAAGCAATGTACTGTGTTTGATGGATCAAATGACAAATTGAATGCTTACGGCCACTATTTGTTCCGTCATCATGTACAGGGCAGAGCGGACCTCTGGATAATTTAATCGCACAGGGCCCTTTAGGAGTCTTGGTACCTGACCCCCCTCTGGGCTGCGCTGAACTTGTAGTCTTTTGCATGGAATGATATGAATCCAACCTTGATTTAGCAATACGCAGCAAATCTTTTCTCTAAGTTGATGCTCGCTAGTACACGTTTCCTATTATGTATTATGCATGTTTCATTTGTATTTGTATATCGAAGAATTCAATTAACATCTCTGCGAAGTTTCAGACAAATATGTTTTAGCTACCCTTGACTTGATATGACATGGATATGCTGAATGTTTTTATTAGCTTTGTTAGCACATGCATGATCCCGCGTTTTAGACGTTCTTGGGACTCTGATCTGCCCTTACATCTATAGAACATTACCTAGAAAACGATTATATTACATTTTTGGAGCTGGGAAGAATTTGAGTTTTTCTTGAACAGCTAACTCAATGACAAAATGTGGAGAAAGTTACATGGTCAGCTTGTTGCTCCTATTATTTTACATCCAAAAGGGAAGTTGAGCATACAATTTCGATCTAAGAAGATGGGTCCGGATATCATCGACAGCCTTTTCCGGCCTGTCGCCAAAGAAAATGTGGCAAAAAAGATGTTACTGGCGCTTGCTGTTAGAAAAAAAAGCGAAGAAACAAAAAATTTCATCATCCGTCATCATTTATCATCCGTCATCTGTTGTCCCAAAGCAGCTGAATGAAATTGCTATCATAGTAGAGATCCTTGTGTCGTGATTTTCTCCCCTGCTGGATTTCCCTACCTTAGTTGATTTTTTGCATAAACCCTTTCATGGAGTCTGCTTTATCCAATTGAGTTAGGTGCCATTTTTTTCCTCCTAAAACGCATTTGATTTAGTAACTTGTACTTTTTAGAAACATTTCAGTCTTGATTAAAAAGATGAACAGTACAATACGCTTGTGTTTCTCTGTGTCGCTCTCGCTCGAAGTATACCTGCCGGCCAACACGCCACATTTACACTACCTAACTTACATTTAAAAACTTGTGATGAGTTCACCAAATAGTTCTTACTTCGGCACTTTTACAAATATGAAACCGACCCGGATCTTGCTGAAAAAACTTGCTAAGAGCTTTTATGTAGATGATCTTGTGACTGGGAGTAAGGGGTGTGGAGGAAGGAAGAAAGCTCTGTCAGACTGCAAGGACTTATATGAAGGCTGGTGGATTTAACCTTACGAAGTGGAAGTCTAATAACCCCCAACTAAGTAAGGAATTCCAAATGGATAACAAAACAATAGAAAAAGAATCTGTGTCGGAGAGTGATAGTACTTATGCTAAGGAAATGCAAGGTGTTGAAACAGCAGATATGAAGACCAAAGGTTCTAGGAAAAGCATGGGATATGGATAAGGATACAAATACAATAAAATTCAATTTTAACAAGATAACGGAGACCATTGATGAATTGAAGGTGACTAAGAGACTTGTTTTAAGCACAATAGCAAGATTCTTTGACCCCCTGGGTTTGATTAGCCCTGAATTCAGTAAGATAGTTCTTTGAGAAAATTCTACCGCAGTATCAAAATAACTCAGTGAAGTTGAACAAGGCATCGTGGATTTAAAGATTCTATTTCAGGAGCTGTGATGCTTGAAATCAAGTTTCAGGTGAAGTAAAAAATTTTTTTTCATGGGTTTGCCGACGCTAGCAAATCTGCATATAATCTATCTATATGATCTATCTTGTGTATGAAATCAATGATAGGATATATTCAAGTCTTTGTGCAAAATCGAGGGTTGCCCACTTAAAGGAATTGTCTATCCCTAGGCTTGAGCTGATGGCTGCTCACATACTATCAACCTTAATGGATATAGTGTACAAAGCATTAAGCCAACAAGTTAAAATTGTAGGTTGTAAATGCCGGTCAGACTCAAAAACTGTGCTTTGCTGGATAAATAATAATGCAAAATGGAAATAATTTGTGCAACACAGAGTAAATGAAATCTTGCAGTTGAAAAATAAGGAGGATTGGGCCCATTGTGCAGGCATTTGCAACCCGGCAGACATAGGGTCAATAGGGGTCGCCGCTAGTGTTGACAGCGCATTGTGATGAGAAAGTCCCAAGTGGTTAGCACTGGGAAGGGAACATTGGACAAATAGATCACTTTGCTTTGATTCACAGAAAGCTGATAAAGAAAAGAAGAAAACGGTGAACACTTTAGTTGCAAACGTGGAACAAAAACAAGGGGTATCAGCTATCATTTATATTAATCGGTTTAGCAGCTTAGGAAAACTGATAAATGTGGTGTCATATGTTATGCGATTTATTAAGAACCTTAGGAGTGATAGGCAAGATAGAACGTACGGAAACTTGAATATAACTGAGATTAGGAATGCTGAATGCGAATGGTTCAAGGACAGACAACAGAATCTGCAACAGATGAAGGAGTATAATTCGCTTGAGGCTCAATTTAGACTTATCGAGGAAAATAAATTGTAGGTTGTAAAATATCATTGCTATATCGTAGTTTAAATATCAATGAAATATATTAAATACATATATGAATAAATAAATATATAAATATATATAAATATATATATAAATAAATATATAAATATATATAAATATGTAATAAATATATATACGAAGGTTAAGACAAATTGAAGACTATTTATTATGCGACTCTTAGTTTCATATCAATCATCATGCCTGATGATTGATATAATCATGAAACTCAGAGTCGCATAATAAATAGTCTTCAATTTGTCTTAACCTTCGTATAAATGCTCCTTATGTTGAGCACTATTTAACAACGAAAAATAAATAAATATATTAAATAATATATACAATGTTCAAAAGGCATTCAGTCTTATGTTTTTAGAAATAAATAAATACTCAGAAAAAACAAATCTTTTTAACGTTTCGCATTACGCTTCATCAGAAATAACATTCAATTACATAGGAGCATACATTTATACAGAAATTATAGATACAAAAGAACAATAATTTTCACAATAAATAACAGATGACAATTCAATAAACAATATCTTAATTAACAGTACAGCTGGAGGGAGAAGAGGGTATAGAAATTAGGAAACAAAGATATGTGAACAAGATAGAGATAGGTTTCCAGAAGGGGTCTCAGAGGAAAGAACAAAGGATGCGAAGAGGGAACGCCGACTATCAATCCGGGAAGAAAATTAAAAGCAAAAGATAGCGTTAAATAAAATGAAAAAGTGAAATCGTGCAAAAAATAATAACAAAATAATAATAAGAAGAAGAAACTAAAAGGATACAAGAGACAAAAAAAGTAATAGAATAAAAAAATCTAGATTTCTACCTGCCTAATGTTAAGACCCCGGGGAGGAAAAGTATCTAGCTTGTATTGCCAGAAACTTTCGCGTTGTCTACCATTCCCGTTAAGCCTATCAATAATTTTAACACTTATATTCTCCAAGAACCCCCTGTGACCATCACCGGCAAAATGCCGGAAAAAGTCAGCTTGAGGTATTCCTGAAGAACCCCTATTAAATTTGCGACTACATGCCTTATAATTATTAAACGGAATTATTATCAGAAAAACCAGGTCCCCCCCCCTAAAATAGCACCATAATTAGCAAGAGGGGGTGTTTGGGTTTTACGGTTGCACGGTTTTGCCAATATTTTTGCTCGGATTTTCGGCCTCTTCCGAAAAATTACGCGGTTTTTCGGTTTTCCAAATCTCGTCGGTGAACGGTTTTACGGCATTTCTGGTAGACCAGGCGGTGAAGGGGGGCTATCGTCCCCCTAGGGCGAAATAAACGAGACCACTTTAGTTTGGTCAATTTGGGGACGCTAATTCCGAATATCAATGTTATATGGGCAATTTCCGGGAACTTCGGCCTCGTTTCCGCATTCGAAGTTCCGTTTGCCGTAGTTTGCCGTGGCCTTTTTGTTTTTGCCGTTGTGATTTTGCTTTTGCCGTGGCCTTTTTGCTTTTGCCGTGGTGATGTTGCTTTTGCCGTGGTGATGTTGCTTTTGCCGTGGTCTTTTGCTTTTGCTGTGGCAGATGTGGGCCACCGTATGAAGTGAACAGTAAAAGTTGACGAACCTACAGTTTTCATTGATTCTCTGTGCAATTTTTTTGAAAACGGGGACTTGAATCTTACCATACGGATTTGTTCAAAATATCGCACGGTTTTACGGATTTTGAACAAATTCTGAGGGGATTTACGGTTTCCAGACCCCCCAAACACCCCGTCTAGCAAGATAATCCAGATATAAACGGCACCATTTTGAATATGCTGGCGGCAAACCCCTACTCAAAATTTAGCCAAGAACTCCCCACCGTAATCTTTGATGCCTGGATGCCCCATGTGTATATTACACCGACGCCCGGCCAGCCAAACCCGGCGGATTTCTTTCCCATATAAAACGGGGGTTTTCCTTTTACTCTCAGTGAAAGAATTGACATGATTGGCTGGTTGAATAATCAGTTTTGTAAACAACTTCTGGTAGTCTTTTGTAATGGTCCCATGAGAACATTCATGGCTTGATTTACTGAATAAACAATTGAAAGAAAACAACAAAAATGTCATCTCAACAAACCTCCTGGCAGGATTGCATTGTTGCAATTGAAAACAACAATGTTGACCAGCCACCAGCATGATGTTCATAAAGAATCGCCACACCCCACGTCCTATTTCGTGATCTTGAAAGGCGGAGGGCTTGAGATTTTCTAGCAGAACTGCCTGTGATTCTGGCTGAATACAGAGCAAAGAGTAAGGTTTTACTGTAACTGAAGAAGGTGAGGCTACTTTGCTTTAAACTCTATACCGTTTTCAAATTATGATATGAAAGAAAGGCTGTTTTAACGCCTCATTATTGTGAACTCAAAAATGTGATTTGGCAAAACAAGATCAAGACTGCAAGATGGGCGAAGCCTATCAGAATCAGATAGCTGTTCATTTTCTGACGAGAAGCCATTTCACAGTGACTCCGTGAATAGGGTTCACAAATCATCTATAAGTCATAAGGTGGTTTCTTGTTAATTGAGGATTACAGCGAAGCTCTAAATCAATTTTAATTTTTAGTGATCAATTATACTTTTTTTAAAGCTAGTTCATGGTCAGGTGTGGTCTTTTTGTTACTGTTTGGGTTTCAGCCGTTTGGGTTGGGTTGGTTTGGTTATCTGCCTTTTATCGAGTGTTAATCTGTTATTGTTTAAAAACAGTGGATTAAAATATCTAATATCACATCATATTTTATTTTCTTCATTTAGTTTAAACCACCATGAATGTGCTTTGGGCGATTTTATGGTTCTTGTGTCTGATATTTTTGGCATGGCCTATCGGAGGATTTTGTGCTGGCTGGTACGTCTGCTGCCTGCCGTTCGAAGTTTGTATCGACCCAATAAAGCAGCTGAACGAAATGTTGTTCAAAGGAGTAAAGTTGCCTTATGAAGTTGCAGTTCGCATGAAAGAGGGAAAAACAAGTTGGTGAAAGTAATGGTTGCAGCACGAGACATGGACACAAATAATTCGTACAGCATTTATTTTGAAAGCTTTTATTTGTCCGCAACAGAGAACTGTCACAGCCTGGCCTTGTCAACTTTTCAAATGTCCAACAGCTTTTGATTGTTATATCTAAAAAAACAAAAACGTAGTCTTCTACATTTCAGTTTTTTAACTTTTGCTTATTTTTTAATGTACTTACTAGTGTGAAACTGAATTTCAATTTTACCACTAATGTTTTTAAATTTGTCGTTGTTCATTTTTGTCGATTGAAACCATATCTCTGTGGTTGGGAGTCTCAACTTGAGACCCCGCGGCCCGCGGGCTGGCTATTCCTCGATGTATCAGGACGAAAATATAAATACACATAGTAGTCTATAGATTTCTATCAAAAGACAAATTTCGTCCAACTCAGCCTCTCCTTGATGCTGCGACAGAAGGACCAAATAGTAGGTACAGAATAAAACCGAAGCACTCAATCAATACAATAGATAACCGTGAAACAGATACAGACCTTCTGGGCTTCCAGAATGATATATCCAGTTAGAGAGAATCCGACACAGTGGCTGGGTTTCTGGGTTGCAGGGTTGCCAGAATGACATAGTCATAATCATGACTGAGAGATTCAGTTAGAGAGAAAGAAAGTTACAGAATCCGACACAGTGGCTGGGTTTCTGGGTTGCCGGGTTGCCAGAATGACATAATCATAATCAGAACCGAGATATACAGTTAGAGAGATAGAAAGTTATAGAATCCGACACAGTGGCTGGGTTTCTGGGTTGCAGGGTTGCCAGAATGACATAATCATAATCATGACTGAGAGATACAGTTAGAGAGAAAGAAAGTTACAGAATCCGACACAGTGGCTGGGTTTCTGGGTTGCCGGGTTGCCAGAATGACATAATCATAATCATGACTGAGAGATACAGTTAGAGAGAAAGAAAGTTACAGAATCCGACACAGTGGCTGGGTTTCTGGGTTGCAGGGTTGCCAGAATGACATAATCATAATCATGACTGAGAGATACAGTTAGAGAAAGAAAGTTACAGAATCCGACACAGTGGCTGGGTTTCTGGGTTGCCGGGTTGCCAGAATGACATAATCATAATCAGAACCGAGATATACAGTTAGAGAGATAGAAAGTTATAGAATCCGACACAGTGGCTGGGTTTCTGGGTTGCCGGGTTGCCAGAATGACATAATCATAATAAGAACCGAGAAATACAGTTAGAGAGATAGAAAGTTACAGAAACCGACACAGTGGCTGGGTTTCTGGGTTGCAGGGTTGCCAGAATGACATAATCATAATAAGAACCGAGATATACAGTTAGAGAGATAGAAAGTTACAGAATCCGACACAGTGGCTGGGTTTCTGGGTTGCAGGGTTGCCAGAATGACATAATCATAATCATGACTGAAAGATACAGTTAGAGAGATAGAAAGTTACAGAATCCGACACAGTGGCTGGGTTTCTGGGTTGCCGGGTTGCCAGAATGACATAATCATAATCATGACTGAGAGATACAGTTAAAGAGATAGAGAGTTACAGAATCCGACACAGTGGCTGGGTTTCTGGGTTGCAGGTTTGCCAGAATGACATAATCATAATCATGACTGAGAGATACAGTTAGAGAGTTAGAGTTAGTTAGAGATAGAGAGTTACAGAATCCAACACAGTGGCCAGGTTTCTGGGTTGCCGGGTTGCCAGAATGACATAATCATCATCAGAACCGAGATATACAGTTAGAGCGATAGAGATATACAGAATCCGACACAGTGGCCAGGTTTCTGGGTTGCCGGGTTGTCAGAATGACATAATCATAATCATGACTGAGAGATACAGTTAAAGAGATAGAGAGTTACAGAATCCGACACAGTGGCTGGGTTTCTGGGTTGCAGGGTTGCCAGAATGACATAATCATAATTATAGCAGAGACACAGCCAGAGAGAAAGTTACTGAGGCTCAACAGTTATTGTGTGGGTTCCTTTTTAGGAACACCTCCTTCTATAATTTTGTGAGTCTGAAGTTGAGACAAAACCAATCTCTTCGAAAGATAATATAAACTTGCATACTCGTATTTAAATGTATTTTATTTTGTCATACAGTATCCAACAAAAGTCTTCAGGTAATGCGCGTTTTACAAGGGAAGGCTTGCGCTTGATGGATTACTTTTCTTCCCTTTAATTCTCTTTTTATATCCTTCCACAAAGCAGCAATTTTAACGGAATCATATACACATACTAATTATTTCACATCCCAACTGAAATTCTTTTACTGCAACTGCAATTTGCTATTCAAAATTATCGGGAAGACGAAGACGGAAGAGGAACCTGTATGACGATAATTATGGTGAAACAAACAGCTTGATTTTAGGAGATATAACAGAACGATGACAAGATATGGCCTTGTGACAAATCATAAATGCTACAAAACAAGACGAGAAAAAAACAACGTGCAGTACTGACTGGTAATAAGTGAAGAAACAAACGAGATGAAAGAACACGTTTTTTCTCATAATAAAAACACGACTGACGTACTGCTGAGGAAAAATTTGAACCACTGAGGGACCTACCATGCGCATTATGTTACCGAGTGATCATGCCCTCTTCTCTTCCAATCAATTGCTCTCCTCAGGCCTCGTCACTTCCTCCTCAGGCCGCACCTTTTCCTCCTCAGGCCGCGCCTCTTCCTCCTCAGGCCGTGCCTTGCTGCTTCTCAGGTCTTACACACTTTTTTTATAAGAATACAGTCTATAAGAATATTCAGGCTCAAAATTGCTGAAATTTCTTATTTCTCTTGATCTTCTAGCCAATTTACAACATTGATGATTAAGAATAATTCAAGAATATTTTCAGGCTCAAAATCGAATAAGCTTAAGAATAATCGAGGCTCGACAAAAAATAAGGTATTCTTATAAAAAAAGTGTGTACTTTGCTCTCACAAGGTACAATTGTGAACTGTGTCCTTATAAGCGCTCTGTACTGTAATTTTGCAGCACAATGAGAGAGTTACCAACGCTAATGCTAACTTATAACTCCCACTCCCACACCCATATCACGCACGTTTTGTTGAAAACTTACTCCAGAGTTTCTATAAAATGGCTTTATTTTTGCATCAAGTTCTAATGTTACGCGTTACACGTTTTTTTATAAAGACACCTTTATAAGAAACTTGAGGCTGACAATTCCCAAAAAATTAAGGAACTTTAAAGAACTGTCGAGGCTCGGATGAAAAGCTAGGAATAAATTTTTTCAAGAACAAGACAATTTGTACAGAAAATTACAGAATATCAATATATTTCTCATCGTTCTGCCAAAAAAGACACCATATATAAATTTAAAGTTAAATAATGAAGCAAATTTATATGAATTTGCTGTAAAAATTAGTGTTTAAACATATCTCACCGCAAGGAACAGTATAAGGAACTTTCAGCCTCATTTTGTTGAAAAATTAAGGAACTCAAGCCTCAACTCACAAGGTTCCTTATAAAAGAAACGTGTAGAGCATGTATCTAAGGGGTAATGCATTTTTCAAAATCTTCTTGATGAAAGTGCTTTATTTTTGTATCCAAGTGCTTATGTTACGCATCGGAGTGTTAGAGGGTGTATGTCAGGGTAATGCATTATTACAAAGCTTTCGTGTTTTAGTGTTTTATTTTGGTATGCCAGTTTCTTTTCTTTTATTAATTAAGTTGTTTGAAATATTCCATTTTCGGCAAACCCCACTCCACCCTAGTTCAATAAGAGTTTTGGTTTTTTCTGTAAAGCTAGATTTCTCATAAAAGTCGTGTTTAACAATGAGGGCACAATGCAAAATACGAATTTATCCTTTTAGATATACCACAATCGTTAATATTTACACGATACGCGACATCGCAGAACTTATGTCTTTTATCGGAGTCGATATAACGGAGGCGGTTAGGCAGCGTAAAACATATACAGATCTTTACAAGCAATAAAAGCCTGTTGGGAATAGAAAGTGTGCAGTTTGCCAACTTTTAAAGCTAGCGTCTTTAGTTTCTTATTGATGAGCCCTGCTGTTTGCACAAGTTAACCGCCTCCGTTATATACAAGTAGGCATTACCCCTTACGTAAATGCTGATGCGTAACATACTCACGGGGGGGGGGATGTTGGCTAAATTTTGAGTAGGGGTCTGCCGTCGGCATATTCGAAATGGTACTGCTGGCTAGACAGATTTTTGTGAGAAAATGATACCCTTGGCTAGACCAATTTCTACCAAAATGAAACCCTTGGCTAGAGAAATACGCTCGAAATTGTTGATCTTACGTCGGAAAATTCAACGGTCAACCTTTTATTTGTACCAGCTTCTTTTAACAAAGTTTACGATGAAATTTCTACTTGTAAAGACTCGTAAATATGAAATCATGACCACTGCATTGCCAAATATGATACCCTTTGCTAGACCAAAATTGCAAAAAAGTATACCCTTGGCTAGACTAGAAATCCGAAAAGTATACCCCTAGCGCGGCACATCCCCAGGTACCTTTACTATGGAGAGACCCCCTCTAGAAGAACCCCCCGTGAACATAATAAACACGGATACAAAATAAAGCATTTGAATATAGAGCTTTGGGAAAATGCATTACCCCTTAGGTATACGCTCTGACACTCGGATGCGAAAAAGAAGCACTTTGATGCAAAAATGAAGCACTTTTATAAAGATGCTTTGGAGTAATGCATTACCCCTTAGATATACGCTCTGACACTCGGATGCGAAAAAGAAGCACTTTGATGCAAAAATGAAGCACTTTTATAAAGATGCTTTGGAGTAATGCAATACACCTTAGATATACGCTCTGACACTCAGATGCGGAAAAGAAGCACTTTGATGCAAAAATGAAGCACTTTTGTAAAGATGCTTTGAAGTAATGCATTACCCCTTAGATATACGCTCTGACACTCGGATGCGAAAAAGAAGCACTTTGATGCAAAAATGAAGCAATTTTGTAAAGATGCTTTGGAGTAATGCATTACCCCTTAGATATACGCTCTGACACTCAGATGCGGAAAAGAAGCACTTTGATGCAAAAATGAAGCACTTTTATAAAGATGCTTTGGAGTAATGCATAACCCCTTAGAAAAAATGCTCTAACGCGTAACATAAGACTTTTGATGCAAAAATAAAGCACTTTTATAGAAACTCTGGAGTAAGTTTTCAACAAAACGTGCGTGATATGCAGGGCCGTCCCGACAAAATTTTTCAAGGGGGGGTGTGACCGTCTCGATTTGCCGACCAGAGTCCAACTGAAAACACCTTTTCAGACGTCATCAAATGGGCTTAGGAGGGTACTTACATTTTGATGGGCACGATTAAAACGGGCATTGTGGTAGAACATGCGACAAAGGCGCACGCCGCTAGGGGGTCCGGGGGCATGCTCCCCGGAAAATTTTGAAAAAACCTGAAGCTAGAATCGCTCTAACGGCCTTTTCGGAACTCTTAAAATGCAATTTTCTTTAAACTCTATCGTGGAATTCATACGGAATTCTTATGGTCTTTGAGTGATATAAAACTTCAAAATTGTAATCAAAAGCCGAACCATCTTAGAACGTCTGAATTCTAAACGCATCCGAAAAATTGACAAATATTATTGCCTGCTATAGAGTCTAATTGATACTGCATTACAGTGCATGCAATGAATAGATCCATAAATTTGTTGCCCTGGTGCATCGTGGTCGGTGAAACGTCGAAAATGGAAAAAATATGGCATATTCTGGAAAATTTTGATTGTATAACTTTGATCTGTAGCATGGAAATCAATTATTGTAAACTTCGTTTGGTCAGCCCTCCCTTGTCAAGCAAAGATGCTCCATGCTTTTGAACTAGTTCTGGTTTATTTCCCATTGTTTTCCTTAGCCTTTACTCTGTATAAATGATTCATCATTCATGGATGCATAAAAGATTGATTTCACCGACTGAAACTACCGATTTGCCGACTGGTCCTTTTTTCAGGGGGGGTTGTCTCACCCCCAACACCCCCAATGTAGGGACGGCCCTGGTGATATGGGTGTGGGAGTGGGAGTTATAAGTTAGCATTAGCGTTGGTAACTCTCTCATTGTGCTGCAAAATTACAGTACAGAGCGCTTATAAGGACACAGTTCACAATTGTACCTTGTGAGAGCAAAGTACACACTTTTTTTATAAGAATACCTTATTTTTTGTCGAGCCTCGATTATTCTTAAGCTTATTCGATTTTGAGCCTGAAAATATTCTTGAATTATTCTTAATCATCAATGTTGTAAATTGGCTAGAAGATCAAGAGAAATAAGAAATTTCAGCAATTTTGAGCCTGAATATTCTTATAGACTGTATTCTTATAAAAAAAGTGTGTAAGACCTGAGAAGCAGCAAGGCACGGCCTGAGGAGGAAGAGGCGCGGCCTGAGGAGGAAAAGGTGCGGCCTGAGGAGGAAGTGACGAGGCCTGAGGAGAGCAATTGATTGGAAGAGAAGAGGGCATGATCACTCGGTAACATAATGCGCATGGTAGGTCCCTCAGTGGTTCAAATTTTTCCTCAGCAGTACGTCAGTCGTGTTTTATTATGAGAAAAACGTGTTCTTTCATCTCGTTTGTTTCTTCACTTATTACCAGTCAGTACTGCACGTTGTTTTTTTCTCGTCTTGTTTTGTAGCATTTATGATTTGTCACAAGGCCATATCTTGTCATCGTTCTGTTATATCTCCTAAAATCAAGCTGTTTGTTTCACCATAATTATCGTCATACAGGTTCCTCTTCCGTCTTCGTCTTCCCGATAATTTTGAATAGCAAATTGCAGTTGCAGTAAAAGAATTTCAGTTGGGATGTGAAATAATTAGTATGTGTATATGATTCCGTTAAAATTGCTGCTTTGTGGAAGGATATAAAAAGAGAATTAAAGGGAAGAAAAGTAATCCATCAAGCGCAAGCCTTCCCTTGTAAAACGCGCATTACCTGAAGACTTTTGTTGGATACTGTATGACAAAATAAAATACATTTAAATACGAGTATGCATGTTTATATTATTTTTCGAAGAGATTGGTTTTGTCTCAACTTCAGACTCACAAAATTATAGAAGGAGGTCTTCCTAAAAAGGAACCCACACAATAACTGTTGAGCCTCAGTAACTTTCTCTCTGGCTGTGTCTCTGCTATAATTATGATTATGTCATTCTGGCAACCCTGCAACCCAGAAACCCAGCCACTGTGTCGGATTCTGTAACTCTCTATCTCTTTAACTGTATCTCTCAGTCATGATTATGATTATGTCATTCTGACAACCCGGCAACCCAGAAACCTGGCCACTGTGTCGGATTCTGTATATCTCTATCGCTCTAACTGTATATCTCGGTTCTGATGATGATTATGTCATTCTGGCAACCCGGCAACCCAGAAACCTGGCCACTGTGTTGGATTCTGTAACTCTCTATCTCTAACTAACTCTAACTCTCTAACTGTATCTCTCAGTCATGATTATGATTATGTCATTCTGGCAAACCTGCAACCCAGAAACCCAGCCACTGTGTCGGATTCTGTAACTCTCTATCTCTTTAACTGTATCTCTCAGTCATGATTATGATTATGTCATTCTGGCAACCCGGCAACCCAGAAACCCAGCCACTATGTCGGATTCTGTAACTTTCTATCTCTCTAACTGTATCTCTCAGTTATGATTATGATTATGTCATTCTGGCAACCCGGCAACCCAGAAACCCAGCCACTGTGTCGGATTCTGTAACTTTCTATCTCTCTAACTGTATCTCTCAGTCATGATTATGATTATGTCATTCTGGCAACCCTGCAACCCAGAAACCCAGCCACTGTGTCGGATTCTGTAACTTTCTTTCTCTCTAACTGTATCTCTCAGTCATGATTATGATTATGTCATTCTGGCAACCCGGCAACCCAGAAACCCAGCCACTATGTCGGATTCTGTAACTTTCTATCTCTCTAACTGTATCTCTCAGTCATGATTATGATTATGTCATTCTGGCAACCCGGCAACCCAGAAACCCAGCCACTGTGTCGGATTCTGTAACTTTCTATCTCTCTAACTGTATATCTCGGTTCTTATTATGATTATGTCATTCTGGCAACCGGGCAACCCAGAAACCCAGCCACTGTGTCGGATGCTATAAGTTTCTATCTCTCTAACTGTATCTCTCAGTCATGATTATGATTATGTCATTCTGGCAACCCGGCAACCCAGAAACCCAGCCACTGTGTCGGATTCTGTAACTTTCTATCTCTCTAACTGTATATCTCGGTTCTTATTATGATTATGTCATTCTGGCAACCCGGCAACCCAGAAACCTGGCCACTGTGTTGGATTCTGTAACTCTCTATCTCTAACTAACTCTAACTCTCTAACTGTATCTCTCAGTCATGATTATGATTATGTCATTCTGGCAACCCTGCAACCCAGAAACCCAGCCACTGTGTTGGATTCTGTAACTTTCTATCTCTCTAACTGTATCTCTCAGTCATGATTATGATTATGTCATTCTGGCAACCCTGCAACCAAGAAACCCAGCCACTGTGTCGGATTCTGTAGCTTTCTTTCTCTCTAACTGTATCTCTCAGTCATGATTATGATTATGTCATTCTGGCAACCCGGCAACCCAGAAACCCAGCCACTATGTCGGATTCTGTAACTTTCTATCTCTCTAACTGTATCTCTCAGTCATGATTATGATTATGTCATTCTGGCAACCCGGCAACCCAGAAACCCAACCACTGTGTCGGATTCTGTAACTTTCTTTCTCTCTAACTGTATATCTCAGTTCTTATTATGATTATGTCATTCTGGCAACCCGGCAACCCAGAAACCCAGCCACTGTGTCGGATTCTGTAACTTTCTATCTCTCTAACTGTATCTCTCAGTCATGATTATGATTATGTCATTCTGGCAACCCGGCAACCCAGAAACCCAGCCACTGTGTCGGATTCTGTAACTTTCTATCTCTCTAACTGTATATCTCGGTTCTTATTATGATTATGTCATTCTTGCAACCCGGCAACCCAGAAACCCAGCCACTGTGTCGGATTCTGTAACTTTCTATCTCTCTAACTGTATATCTCAGTCATGATTATGATTATGTCATTCTGGCAACCCTGCAACCCAGAAACCCAGCCACTTTGTCGGATTCTGTAACTTTCTATCTCTCTAACTGTATCTCTCAGTCATGATTATGATTATGTCATTCTGGCAACCCTGCAACCCAGAAACCCAGCCACTGTGTTGGGTTCTTTAACTTTCTGTTTCTCTAACTGTATTCCTCAGTTATGATGACCATCACTGATTCATCCATCACAACTGTAAAGGATCTATTGACATTCATTTCATAATTAGACACCCTTTACAGTATCTAGCAGCATACCTACAAATTATAATATGCATTATATGACATGAAAAATATATCTATGTGCAGTGTAAGTCGGTCAGTTGATCATAACAATTGTCATAGACTGGTTACCCTGTTATTTATTTCGTTCTGATACATCGAGGAGGAGCCCGCGGGCTGTTGTTCTTGTTTTCTTGTGCTTAAATTTGAAAATTCTGGGTAAAGTCCTTTCGCCTTTGGCGGCATATTTAATGTTTCATTTGTTGATCAACTGGTCATGAAAAAATGAGGAAATTGATGTAAAAAGAAAAATATATGAAATGAAAATGGAATTAAGTACTGTAGTTAACATTTGCCTTGATTTCGAGTGGGGATCCCTTTTTCGCGCTCTCAGGTCAAAATTCGTGTTCGATCAGAACATTGGGCGTTTGAATGGGGGGCGAGCCCCCGACTTTAAATGTTAAAAGTTTATTGGGGGCGAGTTAACGTTCGAGAGGGGGCTAGTTGACTTTAAGGGGGGGGGGCGAGTTAACTTTGAAAGTGGGGTGAGTTGACCTAAAAGTGGGGCGAGATGACTAGAAAATAGAAACCGAAAATAAGTGAACTGGCCTGGCAGGCCAGTCCAGGTCGTGTTGTGTATGACCACGGCATGACATGCGGTGCTCGTAGAACTGGTGGCACTAGACAGAATGTTCTTGATCCAACGAACGACCTTTGCTTTTACTAGTTACAGTTGCAAAAAATTTCCTGCTGTGAGTATCTATCTATGTATTCTATAGTATCTATCTATCTATCTATTCTTCTATCTATGTGTTCTAATCACCGGCAACACAAGAGTTTTGAACCTGATCAAATTTAGAAAGCAGACAGACGACAGACAGAGGCCTACGGTGTACTTTTTGGGGGCAGAGCCCCCAATGTTATCGATCAAATAATTAACAAACCAAATGGGTTGGGCAAAACGTCTTAGCAGGTTGGGCGAAAAGGAAGTTTGGCGAATCTGTGGCTGGGCAAAAGTTCTTGAAAGCCTTTTTGGGCCTATGTAGCGCATCCGTGTAGAATGCAGAGGTGGCACAATGGAAGCTTTTTAGTCTCAGGTAGCCTGCGTTTGAGGCTGCACGCAGGCTAGTCTCAGGGGTACTCATAGGTTTTGATATGCGGGGACATGCTTTCGAACAGGGTATCATTTTCAGATTTTCAACTCCAGGACCGGGTATCACTTTTCTTGTTCTGACAGGGTGATAGGGTCTTGCTTTTCCTGGTTCGAATCTGCAACCATCCACAACAGATCGGTGTTGTGTAATTCATACAAATAGCCAAATTTCCATTTCTGATAAAATTGCCTTTCAAGACAACACACAGTTCATCCTTGAATCGTCACCTTTTCCATTATTTTCCAAGTAATTATGTGAAAGAAAACTGTCCAGGGTATCATTTTTAGAAATTGACTCCAGGACAGAATGGGATATCTTTTGTAACTTTGACTCTAGGACAGAATGACTGTACACTTAGGGTACAAAAGTATTGCAACGCTTGACCTAAAATGGCGGCCAACATAGCTGCAGCCCCAACAACACAAAATTTACATAACAAAGCCATGATGGCTCAGGGCTTCGGCCAACTTGATTTAGGCTGGAAAATGTTCAAAATTTCATTGACTTTCAGTTAGAATAAAAGTTAATTGATTTATTTCGCATTTGGGATGAAAAATAGTAAAAAACCTTGAAGCATTGCCTTCCAAATTTTCTGGAAAATATTTCAAGGGTTATCTTGAAAAACAGCGATGTATGAACCACTTATCGTGACTTTTGCTACAAAGTTACGTGGTTTTTCGAGATAAAATAGTTCAAACTTGTAATTACCATTTAAATTTTCGCTCGAAGTGTGCACTTAGAGAAGATGTTGGGGGGTGAAATATTGATAAAGATTTTAGGTGAGTAACTTTTGAAGTTGTTGTTTTGATGCGAAAATAAATTGTGCACTTGAAGGAGTCTTCAGAAATTCTAATGGACAATTTCATTCACATATTTCAAAACTGTGGTTATCCCAAAATATTGCAAATTAATTTTGAAGCAAATTCTTGGGTTTATAGAGAAGAATGTGCAAATTTACAAAAAGTACCCTTTTTGGGCCTAAACAAAAGTCACTCACCTGAAATTGTTGTCCACAAAATAATCTCTGTTTTCTTTGTGAAAACTACTTTTCTCAGTAAAATTTTAACGTGGAACAAAAGTTTCAGCTATTTTGCTTTGAAAAACGAAAAACTTTGAATCAACGGTCAAAAAAGTAGTTATGTTTATTGCTTTTTATCAAGACAACTCTTGAAATATTTCGCTCGAAATCTGGAAGGCACTGCTTCAAAGTTTTTTATTATTTTCCACAAGAAGCAACAAATAAATCGTTTAACTTTTATTCTAAATGAAAGTCAATGAAATTGTGAACATTTTCCTGCCTAAATCAAGTTGGCCAAAGCCCCTGAGCCATCATGGCTTTGTTATGTAAATTTTGTGTTGTTGGGGCTGCAGCTAATGTTGGCCGCCATTTTAGGTCAAGCGTTGCAATACTTTTGTACCCTAAGTGTATAAGTGTACCTTCCTGAATGATGTGTTACCCTATTCTTATCCTGTTACCCAGGAATGTAATGTGTTTTTATGTTCGAAGAATTCGAAAATATTGGTGTGGGATGGCGTGTCACTAACTAACTCACTCACCAACTAACCAATGCTTGAACAATGGAAAACGTGTAACAATAGTATAAGCATCCAAAGAATGCTCTTAGAGCCATTGTTTTGGCCTTAGATGCGCATTTTGTGGTTAATTGTTTACAATCGCGGCCTGCAACCACTTTTGTCAGTCTGGGGTCATGTGACAATTGTTCTTCTCACACAAGCTTGATTGCATGACTCATCTTTGTTTACTTCATGAAACTGGAAAATTGCCACCTTGGTTTGGTAAATGACATTTCATGCATTCTCAACATTAATCAAAGAGTCTTGGCAATTTCAAAACAGTTTTCAAAACAAATCATCAAAACTTTCATAATAACAATAATAATCATCGTCATCATGATAACCATCGCCATCATTGACGGTGTAGCTGTTGCAAGATCTAAAGGAACGGCACCACCACCACAAACACCCCTATAACTATCACCACAACCACCCCCATCACCACCACCACAACCACCCCTACAACCATCACCACGACCACCCCTATCACCACCACCACAACCACCCCTACAACCATCACCAAGACCACCCCTAAAACATAACCACGACACCCCCTATCATCATCACAATAGCCACCCTAAAACCATCACCAAGACCACCCTATTACCACCACCATAACCATCCCTACAACCATCCCCACAACCATCCCTATCTCCACCACCACAACCACCCCTACAACTATCACCACGACCACCCCTATCACCACCACCACAACCACCCCTACAACCATCACCACGACCACCCCTATCACCACCACCACAACCACCCCTACAACCATCACCAAGACCACCCCTAAAACATAACCACGACACCCCTATCATCATCACAATAACCACCCTAAAACCATCACCAAGACCACCCTATTACCACCACCATAACCATCCCTACAACCATCCCCACAACCATCCCTATCTCCACCACCACAACCACCCCTACAACTATCACCACGACCACCCCTATCACCACCACCACAACCACCCCTACAACCATCAACACGACTACCCCTATCACCACCACCCCAACCATCCCTACAACCATCACCACAACCCCTACCTAAACCACCACAACCAGCGTCATGATCATCATCGTCATCATCATCCTCGATCACCATCATCGCCATCATTGTCATAAAACCACCACCATGATCATCGTAATCATTAGAATCGTTGTGCATAGCGACAAACGTCTTTCATAATTTGACAAAATTAGCTGTAATTAACCAGAGTCGTTCTTGAACATGCCCATACTATGTTTTATCTTGTCCCTTTTTAGGCCAAGATATACCTTTAGCACCAACATTTTTACCAACTAATGTACCATACCAACTAACACTATTGCCAGAAAATGATTTCTACACCGAAGTCCAAAATATACGGCTTTTGAATTGAGAATGGGAGAAATCTGAAAAGTCAGAAAATTTGGTCTAAGAGGTCTGACTTTCGGACCTGGCCTTTGAAGTTTGGGTCATGAGTTGACCTGAAAAGTGGGGAAAGTTGGAGTTGGGGTTCTGTCATTGAACTATAAATAAAAAGACTGGAACGACAACCTTATTGTGCAAAAAGCGTAACCAAAAATGGCGGACATGGAGCGAGAGCTTGCACGTATGCGCGAGATGCGCGAACATAAGGTTCAGTACGGAAAAATGAGAAAAAATGCCGTGCAAAACTGGTTTAAAGCCAAATTTGACGATGAATTCGAAATAAATCAAGAAAATTTTTTTCAGATTTCAAAAAACGCAGATTTGAGAGTAATTTAAGACCGTTGAAACTAGCTTATATTGATTCTGATCGTATTTATGGACCAAAACGACGTTGCACGTAACAAATTTTCGGTAGGCCGCCTTCAAAATATCAAGTCCAGCTACTAGATCTGAGATGAAAACCACTAAAGAATACGAATAAAACATTTTAGGAAACAGTTGTACATAGTTATGATGCTAAATATCTTTATATATAACGTATTGACATCGAAATCTTGGATTTTATCGTCACCTGAACCGACCTGAACGAAGCCTGCTCTCATACTTCATATACAGCAGTTTATTGTTAATTTACTGGGTCCAGATGTTCTTTCATAATGTCTTCCTTTCTGTTTTTCCATGAAACTTTAACCTTTTTAAAATATATTATATGATAAGTTCTTCTAACTCTGCACCTTTTTGAAATCAGTGATCGGGTGGCCTAAGCTTTGTTCACAGCAACTTCAACACAGCCGTTCTTCCTTTCAAAAACGAATTTTGAAATTATAACTCCAGGTTCAGTTGCAGTAGCTATTTCTTTCACGTTTCCACCCAAAAACCACTAGGTTAAACCAATTTTCATGCACAAAATCGAGCAATATGTGAATGCATATTTTACGTACTGAGCCCTTGTTTTTCTGAAAATCCATACGTGCAGACATTCCTCAGGCGCGCAAAATTGGTTACGCATTCTACAGACATTAGAACAATAGAGTTGTCGTTCCAGTCTTTTTATTTATAGTTCAATGGGTTCTGTTAAGGGGCACCTGCTCCCAAACATAATGTGTTTATGTTCCCTTGGGCAAGTTCTAAATGTTTGACCTCTTGTACTTCAAATAAGCTCAAAAGTTCAAAATCAGGCCTCCGCATGCAGTGCCTCTACGGCTATCTCTAAAATATGGATTATGGAATGATGGAGTGGAATGATGGAATGATGGAATGGAATGATGGAATGGTATCAAAATGCGTAAATGCAAAAGAAAAGCAATTTCCAAACACATCGCGACAATATTTTTAATTTTGAAAGTATAATGCAACAAAAACAGAGCCATTCCATATTTTAGAAAAATATGGAATGGCGAATTTTCTCAAAAATTACTTGCTCCTTTTTGCTGAAACCTTCCCCCTAGGGTTGTGTATGCCTTACAAACACATCTAAGTAGAATTTATGAAGGTTTAGAGTCAATTGAAGGAGTTACGAGGCCATTCCATATTTTAGAAAAATATGGAATGGCGAATTTTCTCAAAAATTACTTGCTTCTTTTTGCTGAAACCTTCCCCCTAAGGTTGTATATGCCTTACAAACACATCTGAGTAGAAATTAAGAAGATTTGGAGTCAATTGAAGGAATAATAAGGCCATTCCATATTTTAGAAAAATATGGAATGGCGAATTTTCTCAAAAATTACTCGCTTCTTTTTGCTGAAACCTTCCCCCTAGGGTTGTATATGCCTTACAAACACATCTGAGTAGAAATTAAGAAGATTTGGAGTCAATTGAAGGAATAATAAGGCCATTCCATATTTTAGAAAAATATGGAATGGCGAATTTTCTCAAAAATTACTTGCTTCTTTTTGCTGAAACCTTCCCCCTAAGGTTGTATATGCCTTACAAACACATCTGAGTAGAAATTAAGAAGATTTGGAGTCAATTGAAGGAATAATAAGGCCATTCCATATTTTAGAAAAATATGGAATGGCGAATTTTCTCAAAAATTACTCGCTTCTTTTTGCTGAAACCTTCCCCCAAGGGTTGTATATGCCTTACAAACACATCTGAGTAGAAATTAAGAAGATTTGGAGTCAATTGAAGGAATAATAAGGCCATTCCATATTTTAGAAAAATATGGAATGGCGAATTTTCTCAAAAATTACTCGCTTCTTTTTGCTGAAACCTTCCCCCAAGGGTTGTATATGCCTTACAAACACATCTGAGTAGAAATTAAGAAGATTTGGAGTCAATTGAAGGAATAATAAGGCCATTCCATATTTTAGAAAAATATGGAATGGCGAAGTTTCTCAAAAATTACTCGCTTCTTTATCCTGAAACCTTCCTCCAGGGGTAAAATAAAACTTTCAAACACATCTCGGAATAAATAATCAAGGTTTGGAGTAGAGGAACTACGAGTTGTGAAAGTTGGTATTTTTTTGCTCAGCTAAAGTATATGCGAGTGAGAAAAACTTGCAAAATCAAGTCATCGAATTCGAACATTATTTATGTCAAACTTTCGATTTGTGCGTTTTACCATAGTTAACTTATGCACTGCATCAATACAGTAATTTTACAATTCCTTGTTTTGTAGATAGCCTACCATATTTACAAATGTGATATGAATGATTGCATATTTGCGTCGCCATTAGTCTGAATTTTTCAAGTGGATCTGTCAAATTATCAATCAGACCAGACCACAGTGGTTATGGCCGCTCAGTACAGTAGTGCTTAACTTGGAAATTAGCATTTTCCTTGAGAATCATGTTTCAAGCTTCCGTCCAGTATTTCTCGATTTTGAGATAATTTCTTCTCGCGTGTGTTTATAAAGCTTATATAATTTTTGAGAAAATTCGCCATTCCATATTTTTCTAAAATATGGAATGGCCTTATTATTCCTTCAATTGACTCCAAATCTTCTTAATTTCTACTCAGATGTGTTTGTAAGGCATATACAACCCTAGGGGAAGGTTTCAGCAAAAGAAGCGAGTAATTTTGAGAATTCGCCATTCCATATTTTTCAAAATATGGAATGGCCTCGTAACTCCTTCAATTGACTCCAAATCTTCTTAATTTCTACTCAGATGTGTTTGTAAGGTTTATACAACCCTAGCGGGAAGGTTTCAGCAAAAGAAGCGAGTAATTTTGAGAAAATTCGCCATTCCATATTTTTCTAAAATATGGAATGGCCTTACTATTCCTTCAATTGACTCCAAATCTTCTTAATTTCTACTCAGATGTGTTTGTAAGGTTTATACAACCCTAGCGGGAAGGTTTCAGCAAAAAGAAACATGTAATTTTGAGAATTCGCCATTCCATATTTTTCTAAAATATGGAATGGCCTTATTATTCCTTCAATTGACTCCAAATCTTCTTAATTTCTACTCAGATGTGTTTGTAAGGCATATACAACCCTAGGGGGAGGTTTCAGCAAAAGAAGCGAGTAATTTTGAGAAATTCGCCATTCCATATTTTTCTAAAATATGGAATGGCCTTACTATTCCTTCAATTGACTCCAAATCTTCTTAATTTCTACTCAGATGTGTTTGTAAGGCTTATACAACCCTAGCGGGAAGGTTTCAGCAAAAAGAAGCGAGTAATTTTTGAGAAAATTCGCCATTCCATATTTTTCTAAAATATGGAATGGCCTTACTATTCCTTCAATTGACTCCAAATCTTCTTAATTTCTACTCAGATGTGTTTGTAAGGCTTATACAACCCTAGCGGGAAGGTTTCAGCAAAAAGAAGCGAGTAATTTTTGAGAAAATTCGCCATTCCATATTTTTCTAAAATATGGAATGGCTCTGTTTTTGTTTCATTATACTTTCAAAATTAAAAATATTGTCGCGATGTGTTTGGAAATTGTTTTTCTTTTGCATTTATGCATTTTGATACCATTCCATCATTCCATTCCATCATTCCATCATTCCACTCCATCATTCCATAATCCATATTTTAGAGATAGCCGTGCCTCTACTCTCATCATCTCATTGCTAAGACATGTGTAACTTCGTACAAACAATATGAGAAAAAGGTCAAAGTTTGGTTTCTAGGTCAAAATTTGCCCTTCCTACAATAATTGCACGCCTTAGTTGAGATGCACCATCTTCAATGCACCTTCTAAAATACCCACTATGGAAAGGCTGGCAAAATGTTCCTCTTTTACTTTTTTATAGATTTGGATTGCAAGTAAATCAAGAAATGCTCACACTGCAGAAATAAATGGCTTGACTAAAGTCACCAGCAAAGATGGAATTTATAATATAACACTTGATAATGTCAAGAAAAGGTAAATAGTTATTAAATGTACACAGGCGCGGTCTGGCCCGGGGGGGGGGGGCAAATTGGCGATCGCCAGCCGGGCCCTCTAATAGACAAATGTTACAGAAAATTACGGGCCCTTTCCCTGAAAGTTTGAGAAGATAGTTTACATGCACCGAATTATTACAGTCATGAGTAGGGCGCCACAATTACCGGTATATACAGTTTTCGTGAGCCAATTCAAAAAGCGGACGGATATTAAAATCGTTTCCTGCCGTGGACAGCTGCGACCCCACGCAAAATCATTCTCCTTATCATAGCAAATAAGATGGTTGAATCTTCACCAGAGCAAAGCCGATCATTATACATAATGTAATGGTTCTACAGTTTTATTTTGAAATTCTAAGGTTTTACCTTCTCTTTTTCGTGAGTTTACTATATCTTTCATTCCAAAGATGAGGTGATCAAATTGCTAAAATAGCCGCCAAAATTTTCTAGCAGCCAAAATTTTCTTCACCGCCCAACCATGGTGGGCGGCAAATTTAGTCTTCCCACTTGAAGTTTGCTGACGTTGAAACTCGAATATGCGAAAAAAGTGCAAAAGTATGTTTCTCAAATTGAAATGCAAGCATAGTTCCCGTCAGCACATCTATCAATTAATAACTAATATCGACTGAGCGTATTTAAGATGAATTCTTTATTAGTGGATGTGGTTCAGAAACTTTATCTGCCGCACCCTTAACCAGGGCCCTTTTGCTTTGGTAGCCACCCTGCAATTGTGGAGCCAGACCGCCCCTGAATGTACAGTTTACCTGTTTTTTTTTATAACTAAGCTTGGTGTCTAGTTCAGTCACAGCCAAAAAATTATGCCAGGAGAGCTGAATAAGCTGCTCTTGTCTCCCTCCCCAAAATATCAATATTGAAGGGTTGTTTTTTTTGTGTAAGCTTGCATGAATTTACAATAGCAACAACAAAAAATGGGATTAGGGGAGAGGGTATTTCTGACATTAAGAAACCCATTGAGAAACATATGCTGATAAAGGGTTGATGGAACTCCTCCATACCTGCCCATGGGAAATTGTCCACATGCGGTGTTGATTAAAATAATCATTGTTATTATTCTTATTGCTAAATGATGATGATGTAATGTGACAACACACCATGTTTTTCAGTCGTGATAATTTTGTAGTTTAGTGTGTGTGTTTTTCCGTTTTCATGTTGTGTTCAAAAATAGATAAGGTTGTTTGAGACTTTCGAATATTCCTAAAAATACTACTGAAATTCTAACAGGTTATGGGTCCAGATTGTGTGAATAAAGTTTTTGTAGTATTAGAGTATTATTAGTGTATTTTGTATTGTGTAATAATGGCTTCAACATCTGAAGATTTCTCGTCGACAAATACACTGAAATTCGAAAAATTAAATGAGAGCAATTATAGAACGTGGTCGTTCAACAAAAGATTGTATCTTCAAAGTGTCGATTTATTTGAACGTGCTGATGAAACTGGGGAAACACCTGAAGGTTATCCAATTGGGAGAGAAGTGAAAGTTTTTCAGCAGCCCGCGAAGAAAGAATGGGACGTTAAGGGGACGTATATTTGTCTCGCCATAGATTCATATAAACAGATTCATGCGAGAGACACAAAAACAGCCCAGAAAGCTTGGAATGCTTTGAAAACTCGATTTACTCGCACATCAACTCTGCAAAATGTTCGTCTGTGACAGCAGTACTACTCTTGTGAGTTTAGCCCTAGAGGAAATATGCTGCATAAATTACCTGAAGTATCTTCATGAGCAATTGAAAGAGATTGGCGTAACCATTATTGATGATCAAGAATTAGCATGTCTCTTCTGTCAAGCCTTCCAGAAGAATACAAACCACTCATAACTGCTTTAGATGCTGTTGGCAAAGACAACTTGCCTTTAGAAAGTTAAAGTGATGCTTCTGAAAGATATTGACCGAAGCATGGACACGGGGCAAACAAAAAACCCTGAAAGCGCTCTGTATGTGAAAAGGAGCGGTGGATTTAAGCATATTTAAGAAAGGCTCAGGAAGACCAGACCTTACTGGCAGTAAATCAGAAAATATTTGTCGTGGAATTTGTCATTTTATTTCTTGATGAAAGCAGGAAGAAACCAAGAAAATTCATTGCAAGTTATGTCGCAAATCAGCAGGAAGTCGATGACATCTCAAGTGAGGAAGCGTTGATAACCTCGCATGAAGAAGCGCTGACAATGTCTGACTATGAACAGAAACCAAATTGGATTATCGATTCTGGTGCAACACAGCACTTGACTTTCAACAAACCATAGCTGGAAAATTATGTGAAATTCAAGAATCCCTATAGTACAGACCATTTTGGTGATAACCGTTCAATTTTCGAATACTGAAAAGGTACCTGCCGTTTGATATGTGATCTTGATTCAAAAACTGAAAGAATTTGCTTGAATGTTGTCTTGTATTTACCAGGTTTTGAGAAGAACTTGGTATCAGTGGGAGCAATGGCAAATCTTGATGCTTCAAGAGAGTTTTCTGGTGATGAGTGCAAGATTTCCAGAAATGGGAATCTGTTAGTCATGGGGAGGCTGGAAAGAGAATTGTATTTTTTGAACTTTCCAGTGATATTGATGTGAATTTGGCCAAGAGCAGTATTTCAGACAAGCAGTTGTGGCATTATAGATTTGGACATTTGCACATGGACAATGTCAAGAAGCTATGGAAAGAGAATATGGTAATTAGAATGAAACCGATGAATCATGATGATGAATGCAGTATGCAGTGTGAAAGTTGTATCGTGGGGAAACAACACAGAAACTCTTATCCCGAAGAAAGCAAGAGTCAAGATGTCAAAGCCTGTGTAAACATTATGCATAGCGATGTTTGTGGTCCTATGGCTGTCGACCCTGTTGGTGGATCACGCTATTTTGTAACATTTATGGACGATTTTTCGAAGTACACGCATATATACTCATATATACTTTTATATACTCATAAAGCAGAAGAGTGATGTCTTCAAAAAATTCAAAGATTTTGTTGCTGTAATAGAGAACATTACTGAAAACCATGTGAAGATCTTGAGAACATAATGGTGGTGAATATACATCAAAGCTGTTTTAAACCTATCCGAAGGAGAAGTGGAGATACTCCATCAAACTACAGTCCCAGGCAACCCATCTCAAACTGAAACAGCAGGAAGGATTAATAGAACCGTAATGGAAACAGCAAGAACAATGATGTGTCATGCAAATGTACCTCGAAAGTTCTGGGCTGAAGCAGTAAATACCGCCGTCTATCTCCGAAATCGCAGTCCGAAATCGCACTCATCATCATCTTTTTAAGGAACAGTTGCCCCTTAACAAAACCCCAACTCCAATTTGCCCCACTTTTAAGGTCAATTCATGACCCAACCTTAAAGGCCAGGCCGAAAAGTCAGACCTATCCATGAACCTATCGAACTTCTCGGATGCAATATTGAATACTGTCCCGGTTGTTGAACATTTCACCTGTCTTTCAGACCCAACTAAAAACTTCAGCTGTTGTTTGATTGCCATTCACATTGAAAGAGATGTTCTGCTTGCATTTTACTTTTATCTCCCAGCAAGGAACTCCATCATAGGACTTTGCTGATGACACCGTTTGTTGCATTGGAGACGTTGCTTGTCGAGATGATACTTGGTCTTGTGTTTTGGCTTGCTGCACAGTTATTGCGTATTCCCTAAAATGGTAGCTACTTCATTTTGTGTCGTTGCTTGCTGCGCTGTTGCAGCATCTTCCAAAGATGGTAGGGTACTTCATCTTGTGTAGCAGGTTGCTCCGTAGTTGCTGATCTTCCCAAGATTGCAGGGTACTTCATCTTGTGTTGCTGGTTGTTCCACAGTTGCTGATCTTTCCAAGATGGCAGGGTACTTCATCTTGTGTTGCTGGTTGCTCCGCAGTTGCTGTATCTATTTTAGCAACGGTTTCTGTATCATGTTGCAAAGGATATGCTGGTTGAAGAGAACAAGTGCGTGCTTTGATGTATCTTGATCCATGCCGCAGAAACATAACTGAGCCGTCTTAAATATGTCAAAGGACTTATGCTGGTCCTGTGCTCAGCTGAGAACATAATTGCTGACCATTGAGTTCTTGGAGCCAACTGCCCAGGCCAAAGCTGTTTCCCAGTCGTAACTGCCGCCAACAATTGCTGGCCAACATGTTAAGATGGATTGCTTAAGGTGTTGTCCAGCATGTTGTTAACGAAAAAAAGGTGGCAAATATTTTTAAACATGTTTAAAAGTTTTGGCCAACATTTTTATCGATTAGAGCCAAATTGATGTGTTGGTACGGTTTGCTATGTCTCACGCCAACATGCTGGCACAAAATTGTCGATTTCGGACGTTATTTTGCAGACCTTGAAATGGGAAATAGATTTAAGCTGGCGGTTTGAGTTAGACCTCGCGTGTTTTATTCTTCGTCGTCAACAATGGAGCGCGAGCAATAAACAAACAGCTTCTTTCTTTCAGGCCATGTTTGCAAATGATCATTTATAGATGACTCCAACAACCAAAAACATCTAAGATGTTGTGATGGTATGGCAAACCGAAAATAAGCCAACATGTTGGCCATCAATATTGGCACGGTTTACGCCCGCCTTTAGTTCTTTGTCCATCGTATTTTCATTATTTGTCAACTTCTTTAACGTAGATTCTCTGCTGATGCATGCCCGAATTGCTTATTTGTAACTTGATAATTTGCGTTGTTCGGATGTCTGCTCCCAGTTCTTCTTCAAGCACTAAATCAAAATGACCGTATTGTTTTTCATGTGTAATACGTTTTATGACGTAATACATAATTTATGCTTTTGCAGGAATTCTCTCTCATTATCAATGCTTGAGCAGCTGAAGAAAAATTTAAATGATATTGAAGAAAAAGAGGATGCAAAAGTGATTATTTTGTCTGCGAATGGGCCTGTATTTTCAGCTGGGCATAATTTGAGAGAAATGGTATCTTGTAGTAACTTCTTTACGTGTTTTGAATTTTTCCAAAATGTTATATCACCATGTTTGGCGAAGAAAGTTGTTTATCATTCACATCAAAGTTTCAACATGATTTGGCAAGCATGGGCGACTTTAAAATTCAAACATTTCAAAACGTTTCTCCTTATGATTACCATATAGAGATTCTGTTACACAACTATAGTTTGATCATGGAAGTTATTAGGGGTATATATTTTTTACAACTGTAGTAATGTTTGATTGGTGAAAAAGAATTTCATTCTATTGATTGAGGAAGGAGAATGGGTAATCTATGCGAAAAAATCAAGTAAGGTGTTTGCCACTAACGTGGGAGCTGTTAACTGGCATTATAGCTGAAGATAAGTATACGTACTTAAGAAAGAGAAGCAAAAAGTTTGTTAGAAGAATTCGAGAGGTACAAATGACTTCAATGACAAACTCTCCAAGAGGTAAAAAAAGAAAGAAAACCTTGCAATAGCGTGAATGGAATATAAATTGGCGTGTAACGTAGTGGTGGATGTGATATGAAATGGATGAAACACCCATTGTAAGCGGGTGTAGCAATCTTGCACAAAAGGAATTCAAGTGCTGCCATGACTGTGTAGCCAAAGCACTCTGTTTGGATATTTTGAGGATTTGAAATTGTTACCACCATGAACCTGACAGAATTGTTAAAAAGGAACATTTCAAAGTGTTTCTGGAAATAATTCGAGAAGGCCAGACACTTAACTCCCATTCCCAACCCACAATTTGGTACTGCCCAAAGAATATAATTTCTTAAAAGCATTGATTGCGTTTTGTTAAATTGAAAAGCCACGTTTTTAAAATCTAATTTCATCGAAATTGTATAAAATGTTATCCTTCCTTTAGCTTTCTGAAGAAGGTGTTGAGTCACACGAAAGGGTTTTCAAAAGATGTTCAGAAGTGATGTGTTTAGTGCAGGTAAAGACTATCAGTTATGCCTCAGGGGTATCAGCTGCCAACAGGCCTTGCAAACTTGAACGTTCATCGAAATGTTGCTTTGGTGAAGCACAAGTTTGCACATGTGGTTAGCCTGACAGGAAATACATAAAAAACGTTATTTTCTTTCATCAACTTAATGATTGGGAGAATTAACTGGAAAGCTCAGGTGAGTGAGGGGCAACT
Organism: Chrysaora quinquecirrha; assembly: GCA_014526335.1. Classification (NCBI taxonomy): domain Eukaryota; kingdom Metazoa; phylum Cnidaria; class Scyphozoa; order Semaeostomeae; family Pelagiidae; genus Chrysaora; species Chrysaora quinquecirrha. The sequence goes on along the minus strand of JACTAT010000016.1, from coordinate 2,633,098 downwards.
TAGGCCCAGCAAGTCTGAAGTTGGGTGAGTTGAGCAGCTCAAGTTATGTGGGTATGTCTCGAGTTGTAGTCACGGACTGAAGACGAACACCAAAATATCAGAAGTCATGCGTTTTTTCAGATTACACTTCTGCCACTCAGACACTTCGCACTGCTGAAACATTATTTAGGTCAAATGAATTCAGAATTATACTGAAGGCCTTTTTGATTTTCGGCCGCGATTTCCCAAAGGTTTTGCTGATTTGGAACATTGACCGAATGAGCATACACGTTGGTAAAACGTCTTGGCTGCCAAAAATGGAGGTTGACCGAAGCAGCCTTCTCTTCTTGATTTAAAAGAAATTAAACGAATAATTTTCTGATATTTTCTGAATTCTCTGACAACTCTGATAACTCTTGTAAATGCGTCTGCCTATATTTTCAAAGTTTACTCATATGTCATTTTTAATGTTAGGATATTGGGTTACCTGTCATTGCACAAGTTCGAGGTGAGACCAGTTTTTTTCTTCATTCAATATGCTTATATATTGATATCATTCTTTTTTATCCGACTTGGCTGATATTCCGTTGGGCTGTTGCTTGAGCTATTCTATAATAAATAATTGCAACAAGATAAAGAATATAGTATCTAGGATTATTTCAACAGGCAATTGAGGTAAGCATAAAAACAGATTCAGTTAGTATTATCCGAACCCCAGATTCAACAATTAACTACAGACACCAAACAATTTCCTGCAAATTTAGTCAATACTACTTTAATTTTTGTGCTTGTTTCACTGATGATAACTATGTAACACAGGATCCAAAGTGCAAAATTTGAATAGTAAACTTGTCAATTCGGCCTAAATTTATCTGAATAAAAATGAATTAATTTTCTGAATTACTTTTCTTGAATTACAGTTCTCTCTCTATCTTACAATGAAGCAGGGTAGCAAGCCTTTCTCGCTCACCCCCTCATCATTTGAACAGACAGGAGTGAATCGTGTGATTTGTTATAGCCAAGTCTTACACTGCTGTCTATTGGACAATCTGTCATTCTTCTGTTTACACTTATACCCCAGCCTGCCTATTTCCTTTTTTTATCTGTATTATCTGTCAAGCAACGATAATTTAATCATGTAAATGTCGTATTTGTGGACAATTTTGTTTTTCTTAATTTCTTTTGATTAGGGTTAGCAACGGCTGCAGGATGCCAGTTAGTTGCAAGTTGTGACATGGCAATAGCATCAGAAAATTCTAAGTTTGCCACACCTGGGTATGTTTCTTACTTTTCTTCCCAATTTTGCTTTCTTCTTTTTGCTTTGTGTTTTATTCTGCTTTAGGAATGTCTTCCTTAAATAATGTTTTAACAAATACTTCTACTTCTACTTCTACGTATTTAATCAACTACTTCAATAATGAAGGCTCTGTTGATGTAAAAAAAATGTTGTGAAAATAAAAGAAGATGTAATTGCTAGAGAGGAAGAAAAGATATTGATAAATAGGTTTGGCAACTGAGCAGAAACAATGGCACAGTTGCAATTGGCGAGTTAAACCTATGGGTTATGCAATTGTGATAGGTTATTCTCATGGTCAAAACTGCTCTGCAAACCTTCCTATTTATCAATTCATGCCATATTTTTTACTTCTGTTTGAAAGGAGGCTCTTTAATCCTCGTCACCAAATTTGCTATTAGAAGTGTGTTTCGGGTAGATTTCGTTTTCTTGGCCGATCGATATAATATTAAAAGTAAAATTCTCCTCAAAACACTTTGAGCATTCTCATATAGAACAAACTATTTTTATTCAGACTATGCAGTCCCGCCTGAATGACTAACTGTAAGCGGACATGGCACTGTTTTCAATGTCAAAGACAACTAGGCAAAGGCAATGAAAGAGTCTTTGTTTCTTAAGTAGTAAGAAAATAAAGCCTCCTCTCTCGGTGGTGTCACGTATGCCGTAATCGCTTGGCACTAAAATGTGATAAAAAGTTTGTATGATTCAAATGGCCACGGCCGTCACCAATGACGTCATCAACAAGCGCTAGCGTATATTAGCCTAATTGAAATAGCTTTATAAAAGTGCATTTCACCTCACTATTCAAGGGACTATTCGCATGGTACACTTACTCGTTAAAATTGCTCTTCTTGTTACTGGTTTTATTCTAATTGTTGTGTTTTGTATTCTCCACCGTGGCACCGCACGAGATTCTTGCATATTTATTGTTATTAGATATGATGTATTGGTATCATTGCGAAATATAGAAAGAGAGAACCCGTTGATAACTATATACAAAGCCTCATAATACACAAAAGACCTAACTAAATATACAATCGTAATAATCGTAAATATACCTGAACGTTAACGAGAGAGCGAACGAATACGAATAAAGCAAATGAATCTAAATCTAAGCTGCACAATTATAAGGAAACAGGAAAACGTGATTAGTGTCCAAACTACTAAGATTACTAGGACCCAGACCTCTAGACGGACTGGGTTTCACATTTCTAGCATTTTCAAACTGCCTCGCTTGAAAGATATTTTCCACCTCTTTATCAATGCGAACAAATATTTGTCCAGACAAAAGCGTTTACACGATGCCGCACAAATATTTGTCCACTCAAGTTCGCACCTCGACCTCTTCTTAGCAGGACAAGTTTTTGTACGGCTATCTGGACAAATATTTGTACGGATAGGCTTGTCCCGTGTAAACGCACCCCCTATCCGTACAAAAACTTGAGTGGCTAAAAACTTGTAGGTACCGTGTAAACGGGGTGTTAGATCATACAAAACTTGGCAAACAGTAAATAGTTAGTTAAGGAAAGTAACAGGACCCTGTGATAGAAACTTGACAAGCCAAAAGTTTTAAACTGTTGCAAAAATAAGGATCTTTCAAAAGCTACACAACTTAAAAAATCAAACTTAAATCTCTTTTTTTGTGCTGCAGCTCCTGTTTTCCATAATTTAAGTTTAGAACAGCATTCACTGCTGCCTAATAAGGTCATACAGTAGTTATTCGATTATCCGGCTTTCTCAGGACACGAGATTTTCAAAATGTGTGCGGATAATCCGAAAGTCCGGATAATCGAAATAGCAATCGCAACAAAAACCACTCAGAAACTAACCAGAGTAGTTTAAAAAATTTTTTTTTAACAAAAAAATTCCCAGTATCCTAGAGTTTTTAAGGTTTTAGAGTTATTCTGTGATTATTTTTGTGTTACATTTTGATGTTTTAGTGGTTTGTGCCAAGAAAAATAGAATATTCGTTAAATAACGATTTTTTAGTTGAAAATTTTCGACGTGCCGGAAATCGAAGTCCGGATAAACGAGGGTCGGATAATCGAATAACTACTGTAATAAAAGCCTGGTTCCAATATGGTCATCACAGCTTCGGCGCAATCTGCGTACCCTAATCTTCCAATTTTTACAAAAACACTTCCTTCCGATCATTACGATTGCAACAACTGTGAATACGAAGAATCGGGAGATTTGAAATGAGTTCAACTTTCCAGATTCTTAAACCTCTTCGGATGAAAAAAATTTTATTGGCGACATGTAGCTAACGCCGTTTCCAGTATTGTTGGAAAATGGTCATAGATGAAAGTCGTTCCGTGCGTTTTCTCCTTTTCGTCGGTGTCTGAAAATCGGAATCTGGCAATCAGTGACTGTTCCGCGATAAATGGGAACAATTTGTCTCTAATAGTTATTGAGGTGAAAGAAGAGATCGGCGACACACCGCTTTTCCTAAACATCTTATTACTATCAATTCTTATAGGTAAACTGGGCTTCTGTTTCAAAGTTTTCAGTCAGAATACGTTTCTGCACCTCATCGGTCCTTTTCTCTTCTAACTAAGACGCCAGTTTCTTTTGAATTTGCATAAGGATGGAGAAATTTAAAAACATCGTTTGTAAGATGACGCATTTTTGCTGAGACATTTCAATTGTATGTTGTCCATGAGTTATCCGCGTTCGATGCATGTAAATAATCTTTGATGTAACGCAGTGCACTCAGAAGGGTTGTGTACACTGCCTCAGTGATCTGGAAGCCATCAATCATCTGAGACCACGACAACAAGTCCCAATAGGTCCCGTAAATCTTTCTTTTGAAACAGGATCATATTCAAAACCACTCTCACAAACTGTGTCAGAGAATATTGCAAGATCTTTTGTGTTGCATGTTAAATAAATTCATGAAATGTTGCTCGGTATCTGATATAACCAATTTATTACCATTTATGCACAGGCCAGCAGGAGCTGTGAGCTCATACAAAGAATAAGCAATTCAATTTTCGTTCGAAAGATCGGTTATTGCAGTTGGACGCTCACTGATTGATTGTGGAAATGCATATTTCGGTGGAGTAATCAGTTGACATATCGAGAACTTCAGCAGTTTTTTTTCAATTGGATCAGTTACAATAAAGAGATTGCTTGGAACGTCCTCACTTATTTCGCATGGCACCAGTCGGGCTTGCTCCGTACTTTAAACTATCAGCAAGACACATGTTTGGCGAAGAGCATTAGTTGACAGTAGTTTTCTTTGATTTTGTAGACTTTGTTGTTGTTTTCCTGTATGCTCGTATTGACTTGACACCAAGATCAGTTACAAGAAGATACTTTCACCCTTGCTCCAGCAATGGAGTGCATTGTCAGACCCAGCATATTACTGGGGCATTGGATCCTTTGGGCTTTCTTGGTAGCGTCGATTGACGGAACAAAAGTAATGCCTCTTCCACTGTCATGAAAATTAGCAAACCTGAACCCACAATTTAATTTTTAACGCAGCAGTTTCCACGGTGTGCTTTCCTTTGCAATCTGTTTTCCTTCATTCTGTACGACAGGCTGCTCTGGTAACCATTTTTCGCAGGACGCTCTTTCTTATATTCAGAGGAAATTCTGGACATGGGATTTCTGTTTTGAAAAGAATCTGATAATTCTTCTAGTGTCTTGGCCTTCTTCTCAGAAGCTTTGGAATAAACATTCGTATTCTTCGGAGAATTTGAGCCATGCATGGCTTTCCTGCAACAAATGTCCGGACGTACATAATCTTCGAGTATCGTCTATGAATTGTCGATGGCCATTAAGAGTTAGTTCCCTCAACCTTTGCTCGAACGTCATCGAGATTTGCTTTTCTTTGATGTTGAACATTTCTTTGATTTCTGCATGAAGTTCCACCCATGCGAGGGTACCAGGACAGAAATGAAACAAGTATTTGGTTTAACATCAACAAACGGTCGGTTAACATCTTCTGATATCAACAGTGTGTGACCAAGCTTCTGCTGTTTGCATTTGCCCGATTTCTGTGCAGGTGTCTCCCTGAGTTCTGTGTAGGTGTATATTGCGTCATCATTGGCCTTTTCCGAACCAAGCAAACCTCCACAATCATCTCCAGCCACAACTCCATTTCGCTGTTTTTTTCTTCTTCTTCCTTCTAATCCACATTCTGAAGATCCTTTAAACAGTTTTAGCCAGAAAAAAACATTGTCACATATACTCCGCAAAATTGGCTTTGTGGGCCCATTTGCGCGTAGCACTGTTGAGACGTCTCTCCCATTCCATTGCTGTCTGAGGAGTATTTTATTTTTTCCCAATCTAAATTTGCCTTGATGCACAGCCACATTAAGTACAAAGTTTAAAGGTCGGTTTACAACGTAGCTGGTTTAGCTAGTAGTGTTCACCACCTATTTTAGTTATAATGTAATGCTGTATCCTTAAAAGTTAAACCCAAAATCTCATTGAGTGTATATCATACGAGTACAATCATATAGTTATATAATAACTTTTAATTTGTAAAACACTTCAAAATCACGAGAAATAGCGGCAACATGCTTAAAAAAGCTTTTTACACCTGATACTCCTCAAGTATAAGATTCAGAATACGTCCAAAGATGTTTTCGCTATTTATCGTAGTTTGTAAATAATATAATCGTATAGAAACTGTTCAAAGTTTCATAAGTAGCTATAACATAGCCTGTGTGCAGCCTCAAACTCTTCTCCGAGAAAGAGTAAAGAAGAGTTTAAGGCTG
>JACTAT010000016.1:2591553-2626984 GCA_014526335.1 Chrysaora quinquecirrha | reverse complement strand
AAGATCTCTGCCAAAAAAGATCGCTATGGAAATGTTACTTACTGCAGAACCGATTTCTGCGCAAGGTATTTTGAGAATGTTGAAGTGATATGATTTTATAAATGCCTGCCATAACAGTTATGCCACTTGTATGTTAGCTACAGTTACTCTGGTTTTCTTATTACACGTTTTTATTTTATAAGAAAGTTTTTTTCGGGTCAGTATCGAAACTTTCTTAGATATTTCATATTTTCAGTACCAACTTAGCAAAAATTTTGGACTGAAGAATTTAAGAATGCACAGTTAAAGGCATTGTAAACATTACACAAATACCACGTTTTTAAAAGATAATAATCATTAGACTCGTTTAATAGCAAGATGAGCGACTGAACAGAAGAGCGAAAATAACATACAGAACATTAGGAGTGAAAATATGAAACAGAACATTCTAAGTTCCAAGAATCCAGTATTGAACTTTCTGAAGTTTTTAAGATGTTGAGCACATATAAACCACTTATAAACCATCTTATAAACCACTTTCCTATAAAAAAAACGTGTATCTTTATAAGTGCCCTCACTGAGCTGGGATTTCTCCTCAGTAAGCAATTAATTAGAAGAATTGTAACAATTTTCACCTGTCTGTCTGAGATTGTCTCTTTTTTAAGATATACCGTATTGGTTAGACCCATAAATCTTTTACCAATACACATTTATGTTCCCTTCAGAGGCATTGCAATATGGACTTGTCAACAAAGTTGTACCTGACGAAGAATTGGAGCACAAGGTTCTTTTCCTTTCTTACGTTAATATTAGATTTATTATATTATTAATTTCATCGATTTTTCATCATGATGAATAAACTATTGGAACTGCGGATTCTGAGACAGAGAATCCAAATCTTTGGTCCTTTTTCGCAAATTATTGAAAAAAAATGTCAAATAAAAGGTTTTTTAAGTAAATAGTAACAAAACAATGTAACTCCCAGGGCCAAAGATTTGTACAGATACAGCTCAGCGTACACCTTCGAAAACGCAACAAAAACAATAGCGAACAACATACACTAACTATTTCAAATGGTTTACGTATACTTCAAAAATCCCAAACTAACCCTAACCCTAATCTTAACATTATTTTGGAACCATATGTAGCGAGCCAAAAATTTTATCGCAACTGGAATGGAATTGATAATCGAAATAAAATTGAAAATTGAAATGAAATTGAACAAGTCAAATTGTTAAAATTGAGTTGCTGAGACTGCGTTTGAGTTTGAAGGAATGTTACTTTGTTTTTTTTCAGACGATGTTAGTGGCCAGAAGGATTTCTTCCTTTAGTAGACCTGTCATTGCAATTGGTAAACAGTGCTTTTATGATCAGATATACCGATCACGTGATGAAGCATACAGGTACATTGTCCTATTGTTATCATGCGTCTATCTTAACATAGGTACTTGGGATGTTTAAGCTTTTTCGAAATGATTCTTCAAGACATTTTCGCAGCAACCTTTTGCTCAAAGAAACTCCCGTAAAAATATACGAAAACAATGCAAATGAAAATGCAGATTTTTTACTTTTTCGTCCGATTAGCTCTGTTCTGACTGCTTTTGTATGACCTTGCTGCATAGTTTTGCAAAAATGCACAATTATTGTCACAATTTTAATTTTCTTCTTCGTTTTGTCCTCGTAGCGAGTTTCATGGTAATCTCTGTAATATTTTACAACGATTTGATCATAGTCATTAGAATAAACACTATGTTTATTCTATTGACTATGATCTGATGGCCCAAGTTTAAAAATTTTTTCTTATAAAAGTCAAAAGTGAGAACTCAAAGACAGGACCTCCTTTGGAGCATTAGAATTTGATCTGCTTTCGAATCCAGACTTATGAGTTCCAAAGCTCCTCTTGACAATTGGCTCTGCAACCTAGTTTGCACAAGAACTTTTGTTTCAACGAATTTTTTGCCACCAGTCTATTCTACCCCGTTGTTCGTTTTGTGAGGTAGTCAAGTCAAATGGCTGAAAAATTGGGCCATTTTGAAATTGGTCGAGAACGATTTCAAACTTTCAACTACAGTATTTTTTAGCGGAAACGTATAAATTTATGTCGATACGCATGATGGTTATTTATTTCTACGAAAAGGTTAACTAATTCTTGAATTCTTAATTATAAATTCTTGTTTTCGAAAACAGGATTGCAGAGTCGGTGATGGTCAATAACTTGAAACATGCAGATGCGCAAGAGGGAATTTCTGCATTTCTTGAGAAGAGAAAACCCAAATGGTCAACATAGCTTCGTATGAGATTTGGACTTGGACAGTAATTTTGTACAATTCATGTGAATAGTGATAAAAAAAATGAATTAGTGAGTCTCGAAATAACAAAAACGATTTTCATTGTCCTTTTTTAGAAGCTGATTGCTACTTGCTAGGACATGTATGAATTAAACAATGGAATCCTAAGGTCAGTTCTGGTGCTACGCAAGGTCTGATTGCAAGAGTCGGACTATTTATGAATTGACTGCATATAGGGAGGTGCGAGCCCATTCAAGGCTTTATACACAATAGAAGCTGTCTCAAAGTCAATCATTTTTTTGACCGAAGACCATCCTAGTTGTGCTATTACTGCGGGGGTGGGGTGTTACTTATTATATTTTGTTGACGGGATGTGCACTCCATGTGCACTCCAACTGGTAGGTTGTATTGAAAAATAGTCAAAGACAATTTTACTCAGCGTTTTTTAAGATCTACATGTTGCAGTAATCAGATTTGAAAAAGTGTAACTTTTTTAATTGACTTAATTAGGCATAATTTAGCATTAATTAAGGGTACTTCCGGCGAAAATTTGTTAGGGCCCATCTTGGATTCGTGTTCTCCGACCTTTTTTTTTTAGTAAATTTCAATTTAAAAACCCTAGGTTACCCTCTTCGCTAGACTGTTGCGGAAAAAACCCTGTCTACTAGGGCCGGATATCGAAACAAGGTACTTTTTCTAAAGCCGGTTGTGAAAAGGGATATTTTGAAAGAGTGGACTGTTATGCAGTTTATTTTTTTACATTTTGGAGCATACTTTTCCCCGATTTTGCTAAAGCCGGGTACACGCAGTTTTTTATGAAGATGTAGAAGGCCTAAAACTTTAAGCAACGTATTGTACCACAGGAAAAAAACCTAAGCAACATTTTAAATTTTAAATAATTTATATCACTGCTAGCAATCGAGGATTGATCAACATAGAAGCTATTTCCATTCATTTGCCGTCAAAACTCGCATCTCAACGGAGTGTTACTCATTACGTAAAGCATTTCATCAAGGGGTTCCCGTTTAACTTTCAATACAAAGTCTCTATATGATAACAATTACATGGTACTTCTTGACTGATCTAATTTATAGTATTTCTTTGCTGTATACAGTACTAGTGTTCTAGCATTATGTTGCATAAAGTTATAGTAATATAACTCCAAATTTTGCTGTTTTTCTAGCCTCTATTATTCTTGGGGCAAAAATATACAGTTAAAATTAAGCAACTACTAAGCAACTTTTGCTACCAAAAGGTGGCCATAAAAGGTCCAAAAATAAGCAAATTTTTGAACTAGGCACGAGCGAAGTTGCTTATAAAAAAACTGCGTGTATCATTTGGGAGGGAAAATTCTAGAGTTGGGTCAAAAAAATTTCTTGGAGCGCACACCCCCGTCTGATTTAAGTCAAGTGCCCCCTGGTATTGCTGCATATACATCCAAGTTGTGCTGCGGCGCTTATTAGAGGAAATGCGGTATGCGTCCATTCGTATTGAATCTAGCGTACTGTTCTTCATTTCAGAGGACATAAATGGCACTCTAACCTGACCCTTATGACCATGCTCCAGATATTTTTAACGAGATGTGGCATCCGAAAACAAAATTGAATTTTCGCATTATAATAAGCAGTCTTTCAGCAGTTAAGTCTCCCTCGCCTGAAAAGGTTTCACGCCGGCAGATGGTTCAGTTCAAAGTAACTTTTGAGATGGCAGAGAAATTCAACCAAAATCTCAACCTGTTGTTTCTTAAAGGTTGTTCTGATAAAAAAACTTCTCACACAATTACGCAGAGAAAACACAAGAAAAACACAGATTTGTTCATCTAATGAGTTCATTGACTTATATCAGCTTATTTTACTGGGCTGCAGATCCTTCAGATGGCATTGATCTGATGATGTCAGAATCACCTGGATCAGTAATGCTAAGAACAGAAACACGGAAATATTTTCCACATGCTGTACCAAGCTCAATGTTGTTTCCAGTGTAGTGATGGACTCCAGTTTTGGCCAACATTGCATAATATTCTATCTCACTTTTCCTAAAAGTCATTACAAAAAGATCACTTAGCATTGTAAAACTTCACAAAATCCAGATTGTTTCCTGGCAATTTCAACCATTTTGGGGGGGAGGGGGTTGTACTGCTCAGATTCTTGAGTAATGGTCAGGTCCTAATTGCCATTACCCTCTGGGGCCATGGTCATTATCATTAAGATTGCCAGTAATACTGTACATGGAGGACTAGACAACACAAGTAAAGGGTCAACAATATGCCTATAACATTTCATCAGTCAAAGCTTAACCAATTTTGGCTCAGGGTAACTTGGCTTTTGCAAAACAATTCAACTGAAAATGAACAGTTAATAAAGAAGGAATCCTTTAAATTTTATTCTCATCCATCAAATTTTGGTGCTTTCATTGAACATTCCCATTGAACTTTGTTTAGGAAAATGAATGTTTGCACAAGATTCAAAGAGCATACTTGTATATTAACTATATGATAATGATTTAAAATAGACAAAAAATAAAAATAAATAAGTTCTCTTGTGACTGTTTACAAAATTGTAAGTGAATCACGGGGAAAATGAGACAATAAGAACATCCCAATTTCACGAAAAACTCACTTTTGCTATCTGGCAGTGTTTCACAGAGAATGATACCTGAAAACCATTTCCTGCAAATTTCTGCCATTTGTCTAAGAAGTACAGGTCAATTCATATGGAATAAGAAACAGATAACCTGATGACTAATACCTGACCTATAAATATATGGTAGTTTTCTTGTGAATGCAATTGTAACGCAATTTGGAGATTAATATTCAACCTACATGCATTTATATGTATTCAACATATATATACTTAATGTGACATCCAATGTATCCAATTAACCAAGATTTACCCTCAAATATGTTCCATATGGGCAGAATTGAAAGCTTAGAGCATTTATTGGCATTAATTATTGTGACTGAGCATGAAGTTAATTTCCAAACTGCTTCAACAGAAACTGATATTGAAAAGATACCAAAAAATTCAGATAAATTGGCAAAAAAGTCTCATATCATAAAATAAACTAAATCAAATAGTCACCTTAGCTGAGGTGTATTTGCAGATATGATGACTAGCTTAGCCTTCCCTTGACGAAGTGTCTTGAGAGTTGATCTGTATCCAAGGGTATACTTTCCACTTTTCATGACTAAAGCAAGTCGAGTATTAATACTCTCCATAGCTTTCTTTTGTTTCTTTGATGCAACCATGATGATAGTTGAAGGCCTCCAGCAATTTAATAACTATAAAGGAACAACATCTTTATCAAGAAGCTACAATTTCTCAATTGCTTATTTTAGGATGCAAGCACTCGTGCTTATTGTCGAGTTGCAATTTAGAAAATTCTCCATCTGTTTTATAGTAAGAAAAGTTAAGAAACACTTGTGCAGTGTATTTAGGGCACTTCTTGCTCTTACAGAATAATCCATCTGCCTTCTGTGGTGTTGATTCTCTATACCTACATTTATTTGCTTGTTGAAGATTTGAAGGTACTTTTTTAAAAAGCACATTATTTTTAGGTACTGAAAATAATGTGCTTTCTAACGATTTACAATCAGTGATGGGTTGTTTTTCCTTAGAAGACACCTCAAGGGGGTAAACGGATAGTAAATGGAAACACACATTGTCGTGAAGAGATGATGAGGACAGGAAACATTATTTGAGAATACTTAAAGCACAGATGGAGAAACATTTACAAAGCAAATACATTTCTTGCAGTCTTGACAGAATTAAAAAAGCTCAAAATTAGACTTCTTATAAAAAGTGGTCCATCCATGGCGATGGTACTTACGCCTAAAATTTCCTATCTTTTGAAAATTTATATCAAGCCATGACGTCCCAGCCAAATTGTGCGAACTTTTTGTAGGGTAATCCATCTTAGTTAAAGGAAAATGGATACAATTTGGGCCTCATGTTATTATATATTTTATATCTAGTCTATCTCTGACTGGTCTCTTATCTTGAAAGCGAAAGCTGAAAGCTGTGTGTTGGCAGCTTGGCCTATCTAGACTAAGACAATTTTGAGATTATAACTTGAAGTTCGAACAAATCAATAATGCTGCGGCAAAACTAAAAGTACATTAGAATGAGTTGAATTGACATTGAAATTCCAAAACGGTTTGGGTTTATCGTCAGAACAAATTTTATTTTATTGCCTGATAAATTTGCTGAAAAGATGTAAAACTCTTTCCACTACTTACAGAACTGCTATCTCAGGCACCGATTTTGTTGAAAAGAAAAACGCATGGCATGGCTCCATAGTGGAATCGGTGTACGTTACACCACATATATGTGGTGTACAGAAATTAGAAATTGGTGTACACTGGTGTAAAATTATTATAAATCTGATTAGAATGGTGTAAAAAAAACTATTCGCTTATTTGCTGGCGTTTGGTGTACGTAAAAATGGATTCAAGACAGAACTTATTCTAAAAAGGTTCCTGAAAACTCAGTCCTAAGTTCAAGAAGAATATTCTGTCTGTTTCCCAGTCCGCTCATTCCATATTCATCTATCCCTTTGCTAGTTCGCGCGCTTCACTTCAGATCAAGATTTGAGAAGCATAAGCAAGAATATGAACTCCGAGAGTGACAGGGAATGTAATGTTGAGACTGAGACAAATACAAGAGAAGGCGTCTTTTATAGGGAATCCAGTCTCAACAGGCTCTGAGCTCTTGCTATTGCCCTGTGTCCTTTATTTCTGCCCTGTTTATGTATTAATGGTAGGGGGAAGTGTAGATGACCAGTGTAGATGGCCAGGCACGGTCTGGCCCGGGGGAAAGACTTCACCAGAGCAAAGCCGATCATTATACAAACTGTAATGTTTCTACAGTATTATTTTGAAACTCTAAGGTTTTTCCTTCTCTTTTTCGTGGGTTTACTATTTCTTTCATTCCAAAGATGAGGTGCTCAAATTGCTAAAATAGCCGTTTTGGAGGGTCTAGCAACCAAAATTTTCTTTGCCGCCCAACCATGGTGGGCGGCAGGTTTAGTCTTCCCACTTGAAGTTTGTAGACGTCTAAACTTGAAAAAGCGAAAAAAGTGCAAAAGTATGTTTCTCAAATTGAAATGCAAGCATAGTTCCCCTCAGCACATCTATCAATTAATGACTAATATCGACTGAGCGTATTTAAGATGAATTCTTTATTAGCGGGTGTGGTTCAGAAACTTTGTCTGCCACACCCTGAACCCTTTTGATTTGGTAGCCACCCTTCAATTGTGGTGCCAGACCACCCCTGCCAGTGTGACTAGTGGTGTATGCAAAATTTGCTTTGGAGGAGGAAATTTTCAAACGGTGTACTGTACTTCCAGCTGGTGTACTGATGTGGTGTACAATGACCCCTGGATTCCACTATGGCTTGGACAAAATATCCACAGGTAAAAGGCTCATGTGGCATACTCTGAAATATGATGTAGAATGAGCTGTGTAATATGAAATTTGTGTGTAACTTTTACAAAGTGTAATATGCCCGAATATTGGGCAATACTGGAACTATGCTGTGTAATATTATGCCCTGTGTAACAATACGTAGTGGGTAACAGTACGTGTAATATGACATGAGTAATGATCTGTGTAATATTACACTCTGGAGTAACAGGCTTGTTACTTGACAGTCTGAGTAATATTGCTTGTAAGATCACACCACTTGTAGCATGCCATGTAATAATACAGTACTAGTAATATGATTTGTAACGCAGGAGAAAGAGTAATTGCCAAGTAATATTTTGCTGCAAGCAATATTTCTCTTTTTATTTAATTCCGATACATAATAAATACATCACAGTAAAAGAGTAAATTATAACAAAAATCAAAGTGATCAATATATAACAAAAAAGTCAAACTGATTACATATGAAAGACAATATTTCTACACTAAAAGTATCATAAATGAAACTGTCTACTCATGCTTCAATTTTTTGCCATACAAATAGAGCTGTATGCAATCTATATAATCTTCTGTGATGCAATCTGCTAAAACCGTTGAGCACCAACAGTTACATATAATCAATTTCAACTTTTGAAATAGAGTTAATGAATCTTAAGAACTTGAAATAAGAACCGAGAATAGGCCTATAGCATAGAGAGCTAGAAACACATTGGCAGATTCAAATTATAAAGAAATATTTACCACTAATTATCATGCAGCATGACAAACAAGTGACTTGATCATGACTTCGCCAAACTTGAAATGATTCTTGAAAATGTTCATGTCTGACAAAATGCAACCAAAACGAATTTCTAACAGAAAGCCCCCAGATTTCAAATAAAATATGTCACTATGATTGGTTGAAATGTGTCCCTTTATATTCCTGCTTCTCTCTTCCATTGTCATGCAAAGTGTAAACAGGATAATAAAACGTCTTTCTTTGTCCTATCAGCCATTGTCTTATTCATGTGCAATATGTAACATGCGTAATATAATAATGAGATGTAATAAGCTCTGTAATAAGACATTTGTGTGTAACACAACACCATATTAATGCACTGTCTAATTACACTGGACATAATGTTACACAGGGCAGTCATTTCAATGTTTCACATCATGTTTCATGTCCAGATGTAATATGGTGTTAGATTACACAGAGTTATATGTTACACAGTACCTGTAACATAATGGGCATGCCAACTTACTTTGCCCAACTTACTAATCGCCCAACCTGCTAAGACTCAGATGTTTCAACCAACTCATCATGGTCATTTCCCCCAACCTGAAGTGACACAGATAACTTCTTTTGTGTACCTTAATGGAATTGAGTTTCGAGGTTTTTCATGGATTGATTTGTTGTAATGAATTTCACAGGAACTTATTTTCGCAGATACAAATCACCATTAAATTTTTCTGGAATTTTTTTTTCGCAGATCTAAAAATTTTCAAAGCAAAGGAAACTGATAATAGTTGCAGTGCCTTGCTTTCTTTTGCTGCTGTAAATACAGAAGCAAGAACCATATTCAGTCTTTTCAATGGAATATTTCCCTAAATTTGGCAAAAGCCTTCATAATATTCATATTTTCGGGAAATTTGGGAAATTTATTTTGGAGGAGAAGCATATTTTGAGAATCTCGGGGCAACCAAATATTGCAGATGAAAGGAATTTGAATTTTCTGGTGGAACTAATTTTTTACGGAAATGGCCAAAATCCTCTAGCAGGAAAATTAATTCATGTGAAAACTAATGCCCTTAACGTTTGTCAATTATTTGATTGATAACATTGGCCCAAAACCCTCAACTATCACTCTGATAACTGTTTAAGTGACAAAACAAGTAATAATTAGCAAGTACTTTAGTTGGGGGAAACAGGAAAGGACAGCATTGGCAAAAAAGACGTTAGATGAAACAGAGGTTGGGAAAATTGACCTGATACCAATTGATTTAATTTGACCAATTTTTAACAATCTTCCAGGGTGCCTTCCCTTTCTCACCATGCTGGAGAAAAGGCCAACCAATCTGACTTCAGGCCAAGAAAAACAATAAATTTTTTGTTCTATAATGGAAATAAATGTCTAGGTTATTTATTGTTTTTCTGAACGATCCACATTAGTACGCAAAGAAATTTTTAAGCTCCCTTTCTGATATCACTGGCGTAGGCTAGATGGAGTGCACACTGGGTAATCTTCCTGGAATCTATCTCATTCACTACAATGTTAAATGCTCATTTGGTTGAGTTAAAGAATAGCTTAAAAGATATTTTTGCTAGACTTATCAAAATGGAACTATGTGTTTGCCCACTAATGAGAAAACCTTCTTCTGCCCAAAAGATCTTCTTGATATATCCTGCAAAATTGGCCAGGTCAATAACGCGGAACGCCAAAATTCCGCGGAACCGCGGAACAGATTTGTTCCGCGAATATACGTTCCGCGTTATTGATTTTGCCTCTGTGCTAAAATAAAAAACGCGGAATAATTTCTTGTGCGTTTCTTATTAATAATTTAATGCATTTAAAAAAAATTCTTTCGTTTTGTTGCATTTTTGGTTTTCTTTAAATAAACACAACTTTTCTCCTTAGTAAAAACCTGTCTGGAAAAGTTCTGCGAAATGAGGTTCCGCGTTTTTGATTTTCGCCTTATGGCAAAATCAATAACGCGGAATTCGATCTCGCGGAACTTCCCTAATTTGAAGTCTAATAGAGTTGTCCTCACAAAGACTTGTTTTATGATTACTGTTCATCATCCCTTGTCTAACATCGCCTTCAAGTACACACAATGAAAACACAAGTCAGCATATGGCTAGGCCCGAGCTAGGCCTAAATTGTAAACACCATACACTTTGAACCTGTACATTTTGTTCAAATTCGATTGCATCTTTTACTAAAATTTGGTAAAAAAAAGCTTTATCAAGACGAAAGGGGCATTTAAA
This sequence comes from Chrysaora quinquecirrha, assembly GCA_014526335.1. Taxonomy (NCBI): domain Eukaryota; kingdom Metazoa; phylum Cnidaria; class Scyphozoa; order Semaeostomeae; family Pelagiidae; genus Chrysaora; species Chrysaora quinquecirrha. The sequence continues at coordinate 2,616,327 of JACTAT010000016.1, read as the reverse complement.
CAAACTATCTATGACTTTGGGCGGCCACTGACCTGTCTAGAGAAGTTCCGCGATGTGAGGTTCCGCGTTTTTGATTTTCGCCTTATGGCAAAATCAATAACGCGGAATTAGATCTCGCGGAACTTCCCTAATTTGAAGTCTAATAGAGTTGTCCTCACAAAGACTTGTTTTATGATTACTGTTCATCATCCCTTGTCTAACATCGCCTTCAAGTACACACAATGAAAACACAAGTCAGCATATGGCTAGGCCCGAGCTAGGCCTAAATTGTAATCACCATACACTTTGAACCTGTACATTTTGTTCAAATTCGATTGCATCTTTTACTAAAATTTGGTAAAAAAAAGCTTTATCAAGACGAAAGGGGCATTTAAACAAACTATCTATGACTTTGGGCGGCCACCGACCTGTCTAGAGAAGTTCCGCGATGTGAGGTTCCACGTTTTTGATTTTCGCCTTATGGCAAAATCAATAACGCGGAATTAGATCTCGCGGAACTTCCCTAATTTGAAGTCAAATAGAGTTGTCTTCACAAAGACTTGTTTTATGATTACTGTTCATCATCCCTTGTCTAACATCGCCTGCAAGAACACACAATGAAAACACATCAGAACTCCTGCGGGAGCAACACGAAAAAATTCACATAGATGTCAATAGATTTCTTGTCATATTTGACATCAATACAGTTTTCGCAAGAGAATTTTAACGAAAGAAAATAGAGTTCGCCGAAATCTAATTATCATGACTTCTGCAAATTGCATACGATAATGTCTTTGCTTATGGGACCACACCACATGGGGTGTATTGAAGACAGATTACGATTTCAGATCAGATCAATAGAGAAGTTCCGCGAGATGGAATTCCGCGTTATTGATTTTGCCATAAGGCGAAAATCAAAAACGCGGAACTGCGTTTCGCGGAGTAGGTTGTAAAGGGAGGCCACGAGAACAGGAAGGCTCCGAGCACGGTGACGTCATCAGTGACGTCATCAGATCGCGCTATAGTGCGACGGTTTTTATGAATCTAGTATGTTGATTTCTCATACCACGTCATCAGTGGCGTCATCAGTGACGTCATCAGTGATATCATCATCAGTGACGTCATCAGGTCGCGCTATAAGACGATGGTTTAATCTAACGCGGTGGTTTCTCCAACCTCGTTTTCATGAGTCTAAGGTCCTAAAATGCCGTAATAATCCTGCAATCTGATTTGTTTATACTCAAAACCGGTTTAAACCGGTTTGTTATAGATTTCATCATGACGATTTAATAATTCAAACCCGACGTTCGAATCAACTATATAAATCGAAGCGTAAAGTGAAATCAGATCAGTTGTAAGAAGTTGTTGAAGAGTTCAGAGCTTAAAACTCATGACAGCAATTTGGTGATAATACGATTAAGATATGCTAATAATAAATAATTTATATTATGGGACTTGATCAATACGCAATAGCTCGTAAAAAGCAATACAACAATCGTGAGAGTCGATGCACTACGACAGACCTTAACGATCATAAGACAGAAAACATCGAATGTGCAGATTCAATAGAATTAGCCTACTGGCGTAAACATCCTAATCTACAAGGCTTTATGGAGGTGCTATGGTGTGAAAAGGGTAACAGTGGCGAGTTTAACTTTATCGAACTAGAATTGACATTTGAAGACTTAGACAAGCTAGAAAAGGCTCTTACCGAAAAGCACTACCTACAACATTTGGCTTCTTCTTTGAAAATAATGCTGATGAAGAATATCTCGAAGATGATTACGAGTTTGTTGTAAATGCTCGTGCTGTAATTACCTAACATGACGTAATAATCCTCCAATCTGATTGGCTAGAACTTTCAAGAAGTTTCCAGAATATCCAGAAAAAGGGAAAAGTCCCTAATAATCCTGCAATCTGATTGGCTAGAACTTTCTAGAAGTTTCCCGAATGTTCCACAAGATTCTAGAAACGAGAAATCCTACAATCTGATTGGTTAATTATGATGGCGTAATAATTCGAACGTGACGTTCGAATCATCTATATAAATCGAAGCGTAAAACGAAATCAGCTCAGTTAGAAATTAATCATGAAGAGGTCACACGAAGAAGAGAGCTCAGCTGCTAATAATAGTAAGCGAAGAAAAATCGCTTGTGATGTATGTGGGAAATTGTTTGACAGAATGTTAAATCTCGCATCACATAAGCAAACAGCGCATGATATACATCCGTCAACAGCAGAACAAGATAAATTAGTCGGTGAAGGTAAGAACATGAACAAGATGGATAAGAAAGCATTTAGGATATATACCGAAGAAGAAGATATCAAAGACTGGGCAAGAATCACACAACATACTATTCGAGAATTTAAAGAAGAATTACCAGGCCACAAGCAGGGGATAAAGTATTATGTCACTATCGATGTAGAATTTAAAAAGTATGGTGATAAGCCTATGGTTACAGAACCACCACCCACATTCAGAACCACCGTGCAGGCGTTGTTAAGGTCAGAGTATGACTATGTTGAAGATCATGTAGTTGAAGCTATCAACACACTACGAGATAAGGTTGATGAATTCTTGGAGAATGGAAGTGGTTGGATATTTACAAAGTTTACCCAACTGCAAGTGAGGATGTTTGATTATGATGCAATTCGTGGTGGAAAGTATTTGCAACTACCTACATACATTAAAAACAAGAGGGCTGTTATCAATGTGCAGAACAAAGACAATAAATGCTTCATCTGGGCAATTCTATCCGCCCTACATTCACAAGCAACAAATTCACAGAGAGTTGCAAAGTATTGTCCATACTTGAATGAACTTAACTGTGAAGGATTGACATATCCAGTAAAAGCAACCAATAAAAAGATGATTAATACATTTGAAGTAAACAACAACATTTCAATCAACATCTATATGGATGAAGATGGTGAAATTGTACCAGTAAGAATAACTGAAGTTAAACGTAAAAAGCATGTACATTTACTATTAATATTCAATGAGGATGGTGAGAGTCACTATTGCTGGATAAAGGACTTGAGTCGTCTTTTGCAGGTCGTGATGGTCATAAACATAAACGAAAACGTTTTATCTGTCCTCAATGCTGTTCAGGGTGTACAACTCAAGAAAGATTAGAAAAGCATGAAAAGCTATGTCCGGTCCTTAAAGCTGTTGAATATCCTCAAGATACAGAATTAAAGTTTGAACATTTCAAACATCAGAGCTGGCTACCATTTATCATCTATGCAGATACTGAATCCATTCTGGAAAGCTCAAACAGAAGAGCTGCTTATCAAGAACACAATCCGATCAGTTATTGCATTTATATCAAATCAATCGATGATAGATGGTAACAACCATTAGAATGCTATACTGGTGAAGACTCCATGGAGGTGTTGATGAATCGGCTAGATGGATTGAATGAAGAAATCCGAGCAGTGTTTAGGAAAACCATGCTGTTTATTAGATTAACACCTGAAGAAAACGCAAGACATGATATAGCTACACACTGCTATTGCTGCAAGCAGCTATTTGGTGGTAACAATAGAAGAAAAGTCAAAGATCATTGTCACATTACTGGGAAATACAGAGGACCAGCTTGCAAGTATTGTAACTTTAATCATCTGAATATAATAGCAAACACTCACACGATTCCGATCGTCTTCCACAATCTGAAAGGGTATGACATGCATCATGTTCTGAAGAATTTGAAAGGTAGAAATACAAAGATCATTGCCAATTCGAAAGAAAAGATCATGACTGCACAGATTGGTGCTCATACTGATGTGAATGAAGATGGTAAGGAAAGAAATATTCATGGGATCAAATACATTGACTCCTTTGCATTTCTGAGTACAAGTTTGGCAACACTAGCAGGCAACCTACCGAAAGAACAATTTGTCTCTATCAAAGGCTACCTACATGATGAGATTACTCAACAACAGTATCCTGATGTACCGAGAAATGAACAGGAAAGAGTTGCAGAATTGAAAAGAGAACGTCAAGGAATGTTTGAACCTGGTGTAGCATGTAAAACCCGCTAAAAGATGAAGATGTTCTAGATTATAGAAATTGGAAAATACCATCAAGGAGAGATTTGACAGATGCTGAAGCTGAAGAAGTTGAGAGAGCATTTGAGTTGCTGACAAGAAAAGGTGTTTATCCCTACGATTGGGTGGATAGTGCAGCGAAAATGGAAGAAACATCTCTACCACCGAAAGAAGCATTTTACAACAAACTCAATGATTCTGACATCAGTGATGAAGATTATGAACATGCTCAACAGGTTTGGCAATTCTTCAACTGTCAGACTTTTCAAGATTATCATGAACTGTACTTGAAAACCGATGTGTTGCTGTTGACTGATATATTCGAGTCGTTCAGAGCACAAAGTCTGGAATTCTACGGACTCGATCCTGCACATTATCTAACTGCTCCTTCGCTGGCCTGGGATGCAATGCTGAAGATGACTGGTGTGAAGCTGGAATTGTTATCCGAAGAAAAGAAGGACATTCTACTTATGATTGAAGATGGCATTCGTGGTGGTGTCTCGATAGCAGTGAAACGGCATGCTAAATCAACAGAAAACAACACGCTGATGTATCTGGATGCAAACAATCTCTATGGATGGGCAATGTCGCAACCAATGCCGTATGGTGGTTTCAAGCAGTTTACACAAGAAGAAATCAGAAATACAGACATCCACGCTTTGCTGACAAGATCGAATGAAGATGTTGGTTATATTCTCAAAGTCGATTTGGAATATCCAGCCGAGTTACACGATCATCATGCAGATCTACCATTGGCGCCGCAAAGATTACAAGTTCAAGAAGACATGCTATCAGAACATCAAAAGAACGCTCACGAAGAACTTTTCAATGGAAAAAAGTTTAAGTCAACACCAAAGCTAATACCAAATCTATTCAACAAAGAAGAATACCTCATGCATGAAAGAAATTTGAAGCAGTGTTTGGAATTGGGTTTGAAGCTGACAAAAGTTCATGAAATCATTGAATTCAAGCAAAGTCTATGGTTGAAAGAATACATTGATTTTAATACCCAGAAGAGAACACATGCAAGAAACGACTTTGAAAAAGATCTGTTCAAGTTGATGAACAATTCCGTGTTCGGAAAGACGATGGAAAATGTTCGAAATCATGGACGTTTTGAAATCTGTACTGATGGAGAAGTCTTGAGAAAATGGGTAAGAAATCCAAATTTTTACGGAGTAATTGAAATAAACGAAGACACGCTTTTGGTTGAGAAAAAGTTGAGGAAAGTTTCACTCAACAAGCCAATGTATATTGGTTTCAGCATATTGGATATTAGCAAAACATTGATGTATGATTTCCACTATAACTTTGCAAAGCCAAACCTTCCAAATGTTGAGCTATGCTACATGGATACTGATAGTTTCATCTATGACATACCAATGTCTAAAGATCAAGTCGATAAAGTATTGAAAGATCACGAAGATGGATTCGATTTCAGCAATTATGATAAAGAACATCCAAATTACTCTACAAGAAACAAGAAAGTTATCGGGAAAATGAAAGACGAGCTTGGTGGTGTGGGAATGAAAGAATTTGTTGGATTGAGATCAAAGATGTATAGCTGTCAAATCAATGATGGAAATACGATCAAAAGAGCAAAAGGAATCAAAAAGTATGTTGTGAAGAAGCAAATGAAGCATGAAGATTATGTGAAATGTTTGATGGAAATGAGAGTTGATGCACACACTCAACGCAACATTGAATCACACTGTCACACCATATACACTACGGAAAGAAAAAAGACATCGCTGAATCCCTTTGACGATAAAAGATACATTCTTGATGATGGATTTAACACGCTGCCATATGGGCATTATTCGCTAGAAAGACGCTGTGAAGAAGAAAACATTGATTGAACTGTTTTAACAAACTGTTGTAACAATATTAACAAACTGTTGTAACATTATTCTAAACTGTTGTAACAAATTGTTTTAACAAACTTAAATTATATCTTCGTTTAACATAGTTGTAAACAAATAAATCGTTATCTAACTTGTTCTGAATGTTGAAATATTTATTAACCATTGAGTTCATTGAAACGTTTTTTATTCAATTAATGAAGTTGATGACTTACAAATATCTTTCATCTCAAATCTCTTATAAATACAATGCATGTACCTAGTAATTAAAGATGGGTAAGCGTAAGAGACAGGATAGAAATAAACAGCGTACAAAGCGACGACGCATAAAGAGAATTAGGGGTAAAGGCCTTTTTAAAAACCTTCAAAATTGGATTGTCAAAACAGCGATTGGCATTACACCATTACTAGGCTTACAGCGCGAATTGAAACCGAGAATTAGGAAAAAGGGGTGGAAAAAAGATAACCCTTACAATTTATCCCTAGAGAAGTCTGGAGAGCTGCTGGGGTACCAAAGAAAACGCTGAATAAATTCGCATATGCTAAAAAATCCGATTTCAAATAATGGCATCCCTTGCAGGAACTATTATTGCTTCAATGATTATTGATGATATGTTAAAAAATGATGGTGGACAGGAAGCAACCGAGTTGATGAGAGGTGGTTATAAAAGGAAGCCAACATTAGAAAATTCTAGAAAGATGGGGTCCGCATTAGCGCGAGCAGCAGTTAGACAAGCAATTAAGCAAGGAGGAAGAGCAGTGACTAGAAATATTAGCAAACAAACCGTAAAGAAATTCGCATTAAAAGGAGCAAAAGCAGCTGCAAAAGGCGGTGCCATAGCTGCAACTGGTTTAGGTGTTGAGACTGGTTTAAGAAAATTAGCCGGTGGCGGTGTGAGAAGAAAGCGTAGAAAGCGACTTAATGGTGGTAGGAAAACAACCAGAAAACATAGACGAAAGAAGAGAAAAATTCGCTAATCTGATTTTCAAAAAATGACGTAATAATCCTGCAATCTGATTGGTTAATAATTCGAACGTCACGTTCGATCAAACTATAAAACCGATGCGTAAAATCAAATCAGTTCAGTTGTAACAAGTCGTCGTAGAGTGCGGAGCTTAAAAAATCACTAAAGAGTCATGGCTGTAATTTATGAAGTTAGAGATGAAGAGGGTCTAATCAAATCATCATTTGCTGTCCAGCCCGGTTCTAACAAATGGTTGTTAGTGGTGAAAGATACAACAGCAGCAGTTGCAAGATACAATGGCTGTGCTGAAAGATACCTAAAGGGCATCTGTAAGATCAATGGCTATTTCTCATGCAGCACTGTCTCGTCTCTTGGAAATAGTTGGTGAAAACATAAACGATCAATTCCAGTTCCGCGGAGAAGATGCTGAAAGTCTGTTTGAGAAGAACAAAGGACACATTCAATCAAAGCAGTACTTTGGCAGAATCACACAGTTTCTAACACTATACACTGAAGTTTTGAGCAAAGAAGAAGCGTATGAGGATAAGCTGGAAATCTATTTGCAGAAAAATGATGGCAAGTTGGAAATCTGCATGGAGAAAAAACCCCCTGTGAAGCTTTGTCTTGGAATCCGAAGATGGAAGAATGAGAAGCCATCAAAGACAGGAATAAATCTGAAAGAAGAAATGCTGAAAGCATTATATGGAAAGGTTGCTGATCTGAAAATGCTTCCACAACCATCCCGGAAAAGACCAGCGAGTGATGATGATGAGCATATTCAAAAGAAGAAAAAGAAACAAGAAGAAGATCCGGCAAAGATTGATGTTCAAGTGCAAGAAGTATATGCCGAAATTCTCCTGAAATACATTTTCAACAAAGCAAAAGAGTATTGTGAAAAGTGTGCAACTACAGAGATGTGGGCAAAACAAATTGATGCTGCTGATCATAAGCAAGATTGTATGGTACATAATGCTTTTAGATTTCTAACATTTCACATTAGTTATGTCAACTCCGACATGCTGGCTGAAGGGAAAGAATCGTTTAAGAAATCAATGTTTGATGAGCTGAAGAAGAAGAATGGTCGACTTAGTCATGGAACCAAGATTCAAGTTGAAAATCTGCATGATGAATTATCTCATCCAAGTCTCTTCACATCGATGTACCTGTTGCAAATATTGAGCAGAATAATAAACAATTTAATCATGGCATATGCCTAGACTGAACGTTGTTATACAGTTGTTATTCATGAGATGTTTAAAATTAGTGAACATTAGTTTGATGTTATAGAAATTAGTTTGATGTTATAGATATTAGTTCAATGTTATAGATATTATTTCAATGTTGTAGCTAGATGTAAAGAATTTGTTATAAATAGATGTTGTCTGTTGTATGAGATGTTTAAAGTTTGTTATAAATATGAGTTATGATTTGAGATTTAAAGCACCTTTTTCTTTGATTTTATCTGGAGTAAGCGGAAGCGGTAAAACGACTTGGGTAGAAAATCTGTTGAAAAATTATAACAATATAATTGATAATGGCAGACAATATCCCAATCTTATGTGGATCTCGGGAACAAATCAACCGGAATTGTTTGAGCGCGTTAAAAAAAGTTTTAACGGGAATTGTAGATTTATTACTGAGCTACCTGAAAACTTGTACGAAGAAATCGAAAGATCGGACAAAAGATTAACTATTGTTGTCGATGATTTAATGCATGAAATTGCCAACTTTAAAGATTTGGGAAAATTGTTCACAAAGGAAGATCTCATCTAAACATCAATGTAATTGTTATGATGCAAAACCCTTTTCCAAGAGGAACAGAAATGAGAAATTTAGCTCTCAATACTCAGTATCAAGTTCTTTTCAAGAATCCTCGAGATAGAAGTCAAATTAGATTTCTTGCACGACAAATTATGCCCTCATCTCCAAAAACATTCCTTGACATTTACAATGATGCAACAGCAAGAATGTACGGCTACTTACTTTGCGATTTCACACAATCGATTGGAGAAGATATGAGATTTCGCACTAATATTTTCCCTAATGAAGCTCCTTTAGTGGTGTACAAGTCTAAAAAAGGTTATAAATAGAGATCAACAATTCTATAAGACAGTAAAAATGGATTCTTTTGAAAAGATAGTCATGGAGCCAAGCAAATCTGACGATGAACCAGTGAAGAAAAAGCCTAAAAAGGTTATAAATAAAGGAAGAAAGTGCAAGAAAAGAAAGCGACGAAGAAAAAAGTGTACAAATGTTAAATTGTTAGAATTGTTAATTGATTTATTATGAGTTTAGAAAAGTTATATTCTGATCCTTCTGTTCCGGGTTCTCTCGGGGGTTTGGATAAAGCGTATAGGGAATTCAAAAAAGTAATTCCTAATTTGAAAAGGAAAGATGTTGAAGAATGGAGTAAAACTAGTCTTGCCTATTCGCTGCACAAACCAAGTAGGAAGAACTTTAAACGGGAGCGGATACTAACCAATAACATTGACTATTTGTGGGAATGTGATCTTGTTGATATGACGCATTTGAAAAAAGAAAACGACAACATTACATTCCTCTTATGCTGTATTGATACTTTTAGCAAGTATGCATGGGTAAAGCCTCTAAAAGAAAAACTGCAAAAGAAATTGTCAATGCGTTTAAAGAAATTTTATCCGAAAGAAAACCTAAAAATTTTACGATCCGACAAAGGCAGCGAGTTTATAAACAAAGAATTCCAAGCTTTGTTGAAGAAAAACGATATTGGATTTTACTGCAAATAATGAAGTAAAGGCAGCAATTGTTGAACGCTTTAACAGAACATTAAAAGGACGAATGTATAGATACTTTACAGCACAAAATACGTTGAGATATATTGATAATTTGCAAGATTTTGTCAACTCATACAATAATACATATCACAGATCTATTGGTATGAGACCTTCTGAAGTCAACCAAGACAATGTCGACACTGTTCGAAAAGATTGTTTGAAAAGAAACCAGAAAAATGTTTCAAAACTGGAATTATGTAAGATTGAGTTTGAAAAGAGAATGTTTAAGAAAGGTTTCTTTTTAAAAATCTGGAGATTATGTATGTGTTTTGAGTTGTTGTAGTTAGGGAATGGTACTTAACAATCTTTGAGCATGATTTTCATAATCTTCAAATTTCTTTCACTGATGCCAGAATCACATCGTGTAAGTTTGTTGTAAAATGCCCATCCTAGAGATTGAGATACATCAGCGTGTTGTTTTCTGTTGATTTTGATTGTTTACATTGTTTACATTTCATTGCATGTGTTTTGTTGTTGTTGTAGTTAGGGGCCTGGTACTTAAGGAGTGCTCTCCTTGCAGTCCAGGCACTTGGCCTAAATGTATCTAGAGTTAGCAGTGATGATGATTTTGTGTTCCTGATGTCCAGGTGTGTTTTCTTGTGTTCATCTAATCAATAACTAGTTGTAACAATTGGCGACGAGGAAAATTAAAATGGCTGCGTTTGGTAATATCGAAGCATATGATGCATCCAGTGAACAGTGGTCCCATTATATTGAAAGGTTAGAATTCTTCTTTATTGCTAATGATATAGAAAACGATGACAAAAAGAAAGCGGTCATGTTAAGCGTGTGTGGAGCGGAAACATACAAACTATTTAGAAGCTTGTGTGCCCCAGGAAACCCAACAGAAAAAACCTATACTCAACTCAAAAATTTGATGAAGCAACATCTGAGTCCGACACCAAACATAATAGCTGAACGCTTTGCTTTTAATACACGTAATCGTAATCCTTCAGAATCTGTTTCGAAGTATGTTGCAGAACTACGACGACTTAGTCAGGATTGTCAATATGGAGATTCAATTAATGATATGTTAAGAGACCGACTGGTTTGCGGAATAAATGATTTGAGTATACAGAGGAAGTTACTTTCTGAAGGGTCCACATTAACTTTGGATAATGCTTTGAGAATAGCCCTTAGTATTGAGGCTGCGGCTCAGCAATCAGCAGCAATGCAATTGCAGATTTCAAGTGACAAGAGGGCTGATGGTACTACAGTACATAAAGTATTTACACCAGGATCCAAGAGGCAGGAAGGTTGTTTTAGATGTGGTAATAAACACAATCCCTCATCCTGTCCGTTTAAAGAGAGAAATTGCTTTTCATGTCGGAGCAAGGGACACACTGCACGCATGTGTAGGAGAAAGCCTAGATCATACAGTACATCAGGAGGCCCACATGAGCAGCATCAGGTTGAAGCAGAGGAAGACATCAATGCAGAGTCAAGTGTTCATGCTCCAAGTTATCCAGAGAGATCCGAAGAAGAAAATGCAGCTGAAATGTACAACATTTACAGATGTGCCGTCCAACGAGAAAAACCGATATTGGTGAAAGTGGATATTGATGGTATACCTACTGAAATGGAAGTTGACACAGGGGCATCTGTAACGGTAATAGGAGAGTCAATGTTTCATAGAATGTTTGAAAATTTGCCTAGGCCAAAGTTGGAGAATACCAATATAAAATTGAGAACATACACCGGTGAATTCATCAAAGCAAAAGGGGTAGCGGAAGTTCAAGTTGGGTATGAGGATCAGTCTGCGTCACTACCTCTCATTGTCACAGCAGGGGAAGGCCCAATGTTGTTTGGCCGTAATTGGCTGAAAAAAATCAGATTGAACTGGCCACAGCTCTTGTCTGTTATGGAAGTGAACAGAGTATCAGAGAATGCTGAACTCAGCAAGGTGCTGGAGAAATTTGATCCCGTTTTTGATAAAGGGATAGGGACAATGGCAAATATTAAGGTTCACATTGAATTGAAAGAAGATGCAAGGCCTAAATTTTATAAAGCAAGGCCCGTACCATATGCCTTGAAACCACAGATCGAGACTGAGCTTGAAAGGTTAGTCAATGAAGGCATATATGAGCCAGTGACTTATTCTCAGTGGGCAGCTCCAATTGTTCCAGTTGTGAAAGAGGATGGCTCAGTTAGAATTTGTGGAGATTATAAGGTGACAGTAAATCCTGCAGCAAAATGCGATAATTACCCTGTTCCAAAAACAGAGGATTTACTTGCCACACTCAATGGAGGACAAAAGTTTACCAAGCTAGATCTTAGTCAAGCATATCAACAACTGGTTTTGGATAAAGAGTCACAGGAGTGTTTAACTATCAACACTCATAAAGGATTGTATAAGCCTACACGCCTTCAATTTGGAGTTCACTCGGCAGCAGGGATATTTCAACGAGAAATGGAGAAGAGGCTATCCCATGTGCCTTTTACAACTGTCAGGGTTGATGATATACTGATATCAGGGAGAAATGATGATGAACACTTGAAGAATCTTACGGAAGTTTTTCAGATACTGTCAGTAAATGGACTGCGGTTGAAACGTAAAAGTGTGTATTTATGGTACCAGAAGTAACCTATCTTGGATTTCGCATCAACAGGGAAGGTGTTGCGCCAGTAGATGAAAAGATTAAGCCTATTTTAGAGGCACCTGCACCACAGAATGTCACTCAGCTGAAAAGTTTTCTTGGAATGCTAAATTATTATCATCGGCACATTCCCAACATGGCAGATGTTTTAGAGCCATTGCATTGTTTGCTTCGGAAAAATAGTTCATGGAAATGGAGTGAACAGCAGGATCAAGCATTTCAGAAGGCAAAAGAGCTACTTACATCTTCAGCCCTTCTTGTCCATTACGATCCGAACAAGCCAATACTATTGTCATGTGATGCTTCACCGTATGGGCTTGGAGCAGTGTTAGCTCACCGCATGCCTGATGGCTCTGAACGACCAGTAGGATACGCTTCACGAACTCTATCTGCTGCAGAGAGGAACTACTCCCAAATTGAAAAGGAGGGGTTGGCCATTATTTATGCTGTCAAGAAGTTCCATCAATATTTGTATGGACGTCAATTCATAATCTACTCTGATCACAAGCCATTGCTAGGATTACTTGGTGAGTCGTCACCGATTCCAAGCATGACAGCTGCAAGAATTCAACGATGGGCATTATTATTATCTTCCTACAATTATGTGTTAGAATACCAAAAAGGTGCAGCCAATGCCAATGCTGATGGAATGAGTCGTTTGCCACGACGAGCCTTAGAAACAGAAGTATCAAAGGTTAGCAATGACATTATGATGGTCAACTTATGCAAAGCTCCAGTGACATCGATTCAGGTGAAAGCTCATACAAGAAGGGATCCGGTTATAAGTAGAGTTGTAGATTTTGTATTGAATGGATGGCCTGAGGAATTTTGTGCTTCAGAAGAGTTGCGCCCTTATGCTACGAGAGCCAATGAATTGGCAGTTGAAAATGGATGTTTGCTATGGGGGAGCAGAGTAGTTATTCCTATAAGTCTTAGGGAGTCTGTGCTGATTGAACTGCATCAAGTACATTTAGGGATGTCAAGAATGAAATCATTAGCTCGCGGTTATTGTTGGTGGCCATCTATGGATACTGAAATTGAGCAATGTGTTAAGGCTTGTACAAATTGTTTGAATAGTCAGAATAATCCAAGTCTTGCACCATTACACCCGTGGGAGAATACCACTAAGCCATGGGCCCGGCTTCATGTAGACTATGCAGGCCCATTTCTGGGAAAAATGTTTTTGATTGTGGTGGACTCTTTCTCGAAATGGATAGATGCGTATCCTGTCACAAAAGCTTCTTCCATATTAACCATCGAGAGATTAAGGTCTTCATTTGCTGTACATGGCCTACCTGAAATTCTAGTGAGTGACAATGGTTCCTGTTTTACAAGCCAAGAGTTTAAAGATTTCATGAAAATGAATGGAATACATCATGTTACCAGTGCTCCCTATCACCCAGCTAGCAATGGTGCTGCAGAAAGGGCAGTACAAACGTTCAAGTCAACATTAAAGAAGCTCGTAAAGAATTCAAAGGATTCTATTGAGACTCAGGTCAATCGCTTTCTATTTTCATATCGAAATACACCACATACGAACACAGGCGTCAGCCCTGCAGAGATCTTATTGAAGCGATTGCCAAAGACAAGAATGTCCTTGTTGCGGCCTGATATGGAGAAAAGTACAATGAAATATAAAGAGAATATGATAGCTGATAGAGGAGGGAGTAAACTTCGAGAATTAAAAGTAGGTCAGAGTGTTATTGCTCGAAATTATACGGGTGGACAGAAGTGGCTATATGGAGTAGTATCTGAAAGGACAGGCCCTGTGTCATACAAGATAAAAATAGATGGTGGTTTCATTCGTAGACATATCGACCAAATTCGTTTACATCAACCTTTATCAGTAAATCCAACAACAGAATCTCCAGTGGAACTTACGATTCCAGCATATGAAAATCCTGTCATCCCACAGATTGAGCCGGGTACACAGCAACCTCCCAGCTTAGAGGGATCTTCAGTTCCATTACACACAGAGACAGCAAATCATGAACAGGAATCGGTTAGTCCAAGTGTTCAAGAATCACCTGTACAGTTGCCAACAACCGGGTCTAGTTCTCCAGTTCGTACTACCACCACCGATGTGAATTCTTCTCCTAAATTCACCAAAGCTCCAGAAAGTGCATCAGCCTCAGGTGTAAGCAGCAGACCAGTGAGGTTGAGACGTGCTCCAAGGCATCTCAAAGACTATGTTACAAAATAGACTTTCCTTGACCCAGAGGGAAAGCAGTGTTGTATCCTGAACTTTGATTGTTTACATTGTTTACATTTCATTGCATGTGTTTTGTTGTTGTTGTAGTTAGGGGCCTGGTACTTAAGGAGTGCTCTCCTTGCAGTCCAGGCACTTGGCCTAAATGTATCTAGAGTTAGCAGTGATGATGATTTTGTGTTCCTGATGTCCAGGTGTGTTTTCTTGTGTTCATCTAATCAATAACTAGTTGTAACAGTCAGCAACTCAAATGCTCTCTCAACTTCTTCAGCTTCAGCATCTGTCAAATCTCTCCTTGATGGTATTTTCCAATTTCTATAATCTAGAACATCTTCATCTTTTAGCGGGTTTTTACATGCTACACCAGACTCAAACATTCCTTGACGTTCCCTTTTCAATTCTGCAACTCTTTCCTGTTCATTTCTCGGTACATCAGGATACTGCTGTTGAGTAATCTCATCATGTAGGTAGCCTTTGATAGAGACAAATTGTTCTTTCGGTAGGTTGCCTGCTAGTGTTGCCAAACTTGTACTCAGAAATGCAAAGGAGTCAATGTGTTTGATCCCATGAATATTTCTTTCCTTACCATCTTCATTCACATCAGTATGAGAACCAATCTGTGCAGTCATGATCTTTTCTTTCGAATTGGCAATGATCTTTGTATTTCTACCTTTCAAATTCTTCAGAACATGATGCATGTCATACCCTTTGAGATTGTGGAAGACGATCGGGATTGTGTGAGTGTTTGCTATTATATTCAGATGATTAAAGTTGCAATACTTGCAAGCTGGTCCTCTGTATTTCCCAGTAATGTGGTAATGATCTTTGACTTTTCTTCTATTGCTACCATCAAATAGCTGCTTGCAGCAATAGCAGTGTGTAGCCATATCGTGTCTTGCATTTTCTTCGGGTGTTAATCTAATCATCGGCATGGTTTTCTTGAACACTGCTCGGATTTCCTCATTCAATTCATCTAGACGATTCATCAACACCTCCATGCAGTCTTCACCAGTATAGCATTCCAACGGCTGTTGCCATCTATCATCGATTGATTTGACATAAATGCAATAACTGATCGGCTTGTGTTCTTGATAAGCAGCTCTTTTGTTTGAGCTTTCCAGAATGGATTCAGTATCTGCATAGATGATAAATGGTAACCAGCTCTGATGTTTGAAATGCTCAAACTTTAATTCTGTATCTTGAGGATATTCAACAGCTTGAGGGGCCCGACATAGCTTTTCATGCTTTTTCAATCTTTCTTGAGTTGTACATCCTGATAAGCATAGAGGACAGATAAACCATTTTCGTTTATTTTTATGACCATCACGACCTGCAAAAAGACGACTCAAGTCCTTTATCCAGCAATAATGACTCTCGCCATCGTCATTGAATATCAATAGTAAATGCACATGTTTTTCGCGTTTATTTTCAGTTACTCTTATTGGTACAATTTCACCATCTTCATCCATATAGATGTTGATTGAAATGTTGTTGTTTATTTCAAATGTATCAATCATCTTTTTATCGGATGCTTTTACTGGATATGTCAATCCTTCACAGTTAAGTTCCTCCCAGTATGAGTAATACTTTGCAACTCTCTGTGGGTTTGTTGCTGGTGGATGTAGAGCGGATAGGATTGCCCAGATGAAGCATTTATCGTCTCTGTTCTGTACATTGATAACAGCTTGCTTGTTTTTTATGTATGTTGGTAGTTGCAAATACTTTCCACCACGAATTGCATCATAATCAAACATCTTCACTTGCAGTTGGGTAAACTTTGTAAATATCCAACCACTTCCATTCTCCAAGAATTCATCAACCTTGTCTCGTAGTGTGTTGATAGCTTCAACTACCTGATCTTCAACATAGTCATACTCTGACCACAGAAGCGCCTGTACGGTGGTTCTGAATGTGGGTGGTGGTTCTGTAACCATAAGCTTATCACCATACTTTTTAAATTCTACATCGATTGTGATATAATACTTTATCCCCTGCTTGTGGCCTGGTAATTCTTCTTTAATTTCTCGAATAGTATGTTGTGTGATTCTTGCCCAGTCTTTGATATCTTCTTCTTCGGTATATATCCTGAATGCTTTCTTATCCATCTTGTTCATGTTCTTACCTTCACCGACTAATTTATCTTGTTCTGCTGTTGACGGATGTATATCATGCGCTGTTCGCTTATGTGATGCGAGATTTAACATTCTGTCAAACAATTTCCCACATACATCGCAAGCGATTTTTCTTCGCTTACTATTATTAGTAGCTGAGCTCTCTTCTTCGTGTGACCTCTTCATGATTAATTTCTAACTGAGCTGATTTCGCTTTACGCTTCGATTTATATAGTTGATTCGAACGTCGCATTCGAATTATTACGCCATCATAATTAATCAATCAGATTGTAGGATTTCTCGTTTCTAGAATCTTGTGGAAACTTCTGGAAACTTCTAGAAAGTTCTAGCTAATCAGATTGCAGGATTATTACGTCATGTTAGGAACATTCTGGAAACTTCTGGAAAGTTCTAGCCAATCAGATTGCAGGATTATTACGTCATGTTAGGAACATTCTGGAAACTTCTGGAAAGTTCTAGTCAATCAGATTGCAGGATTATTACATCATTTTAGGACCTTAGACTCATGAAAACGAAGTTGGAGAAACCCATCGTGCTAGATTAAACCGTCGCGCTAGATTAACCCAATTTCTTTCTTTATTCATAATTGAAAGAGTTTCTATCTGTTCTACCATGAACTGTAGTATACGACAGTATATCCTTTGTTAATTACAGCACGAGCATTTACAACAAACTCGTAATCATCTTCGAGATATTCTTCATCAGCATTATTTTCAAAGAAGAAGCCAAATGTTGTAGGTAGTGCTTTTCGGTAAGAGCCTTTTCTAGCTTGTCTAAGTCTTCAAATGTCAATTCTAGTTCGATAAAGTTAAACTCGCCACTGTTACCCTTTTCACACCATAGCACCTCCATAAAGCCTTGTAGATTAGGATGTTTACGCCAGTAGGCTAATTCTATTGAATCTGCACATTCGATGTTTTCTGTCTTATGATCGTTAAGGTCTGTCGTAGTGCATCGACTCTCACGATTGTTGTATTGCTTTTTACGAGCTATTGCGTATTGATCAAGTCCCATAATATAAATTATTTATTATTAGCATATCTTAATCGTATTATCACCAAATTGCTGTCATGAGTTTTAAGCTCTGAACTCTTCAACAACTTCTTACAACTGATCTGATTTCACTTTACGCTTCGATTTATATAGTTGATTCGAACGTCGGGTTTGAATTATTAAATCGTCATGATGAAATCTATAACAAACCGGTTTAAACCGGTTTTGAGTATAAACAAATCAGATTGCAGGATTATTACGGCATTTTAGGACCTTAGACTCATGAAAACGAGGTTGGAGAAACCACCGCGTTAGATTAAACCATCGTCTTATAGCGCGACCTGATGACGTCACTGATGATGATATCACTGATGACGTCACTGATGACGCCACTGATGACGTGATATGAGAAATCAACATACTAGATTCATAAATACCGTCGCACTATAGCGCGATCTGATGACGTCACTGATGACGTCACCGTGCTCGGAGCCTTCCTGTTCTCGTGGCCTCCCTTTACAACCTACTCCGCGAAACGCGGTTCCGCGTTTTTGATTTTCGCCTTATGGCAAAATCAATAACGCGGAATTCCATCTCGCGGAACTTCTCTATTGATCTGATCTGAAATCGTAATCTGTCTTCAATACACCCCATGTGGTGTGGTCCCATAAGCAAAGACATTATCGTATGCAATTTGCAGAAGTCATGATAATTAGATTTCGGCGAACTCTATTTTCTTTCGTTAAAATTCTCTTGCGAAAACTGTATTGATGTCAAATATGACAAGAAATCTATTGACATCTATGTGAATTTTTTCGTGTTGCTCCCGCAGGAGTTCTGATGTGTTTTCATTGTGTGTTCTTGCAGGCGATGTTAGACAAGGGATGATGAACAGTAATCATAAAACAAGTCTTTGTGAAGACAACTCTATTTGACTTCAAATTAGGGAAGTTCCGCGAGATCTAATTCCGCGTTATTGATTTTGCCATAAGGCGAAAATCAAAAACGTGGAACCTCACATCGCGGAACTTCTCTAGACAGGTCGGTGGCCGCCCAAAGTCATAGATAGTTTGTTTAAATGCCCCTTTCGTCTTGATAAAGCTTTTTTTTACCAAATTTTAGTAAAAGATGCAATCGAATGTGAGCAAAATGTACAGGTTCAAAGTGTATGGTGATTACAATTTAGGCCTAGCTCGGGCCTAGCCATATGCTGACTTGTGTTTTCATTGTGTGTACTTGAAGGCGATGTTAGACAAGGGATGATGAACAGTAATCATAAAACAAGTCTTTGTGAAGACAACTCTATTTGACTTCAAATTAGGGAAGTTCCGCGAGGTCGAATTCCGCGTTATTGATTTTGCCATAAGGCGAGAATCAAAAACGCGGAACCTCATTTCGCGGAACTTTTCCAGACAGGTTTTTACTAAGGAGAAAAGTCGTGTTTATTTAAAGAAAACCAAAAATGCAACAAAACGAAAGAATTTTTTTTTAAATGCATTAAATTATTAATAAGAAACGCACAAGAAATTATTCCGCGTTTTTTATTTTAGCACAGAGGCAAAATCAATAACGCGGAACGTATATTCGCGGAACAAATCTGTTCCGCGGTTCCGCGGAATTTTGGCGTTCCGCGTTATTGACCTGGCCTGCAAAATTCACCCTATTTTAAACAATTCCATCCCGTTTAGCCCTCAAAGTTGCTGAAAATGTTGAGTATTTTAGCCCTAGGAGTTGCACTTTAGTAGTTGCTTAAAGTAGGTCTTGGCAATTTATATCACATCGTGATTTTTTTATCAGATCAAAATTAAGCAAAATTTTCTCAAGGCCATTTTCTCAGAGAGTTTTACCTGAAAATGTTCAAGAATTTTTTAGAGGGAATGTTGATGCAGATGAGTTCATTTTAACTTTTCTATCTGATGTAATAAATATTCTTTTTTTCCATTTTTAGTGGGTCAGTGTGGCAACCAGGTATGCTTTTAGTTACTGTTGATAAGTTGAAATGACCTGAAACCAGCTGAAAAGACCTGCTGAAACAAGATGTTAAAATAGGAATCGATAATGAAATGACCTGAAATGACCTGCTATCTTAGCAAAGAAGTATAAAAGTCAAGGGAATTTTACTGTTCCTTTCCGCATTGTCTAATTTTTCTATGTGCAAAAGAAACATAAAGGAACAAAGGACTTTCATGTATACCATGCAGTAAAACTTGGCCAGGTCGAAAACTCTGACCTCTTGGACTTCTTGGACTTGGAGGACCAAATTGTCCGAGTTTTTTAAGTCCGAGTTTTTCGTTTTTTCGTTTTTAGCATTGCAGGCCTCTCCATGAGAATTTTAGAGGGTGCGTGGAAGATCGCGCACCTCGATATATTTAGGCGCGCGTTTTTGACATATTCTCGCATTGACACATTGACTTTTTTATAAGATGTTTTTAACAAATGACTCAGTTCATCTAAACAGTTCCAATTAATCAGTTTCAACATCACATAGCGAATCAGACGAATTGGGATTCGATGATGAAAAATCGACGAGAATTATTCCTAAAAGTTTCCTCGAATCGTTTTTTCTTGTCGCTTCTCCACGCTTCAGATTCAACGCCTGCAGTATGACCACACCGAATAAGACCTCTGATATCACTACGCAAACCACGTAAACACACAACGCAGATGATTAACATCATCAATCTATCAGCGGTTGGATTGTTTTTATTCAATGACAGCCACTAAATATCAATTATGTGATTAGCAGAATCAAGATATTTTATATTTAAAGATCGCTTAAAACTTTTGAGAAGCGTGATTTTAAGGAATCGCAAGAAACGAGGTGCGTGAAATTACGCGCGTCTTGACCAGACGAGGAGCGTGTGGAGGCGCGCGCGCGCAATCGCGCGCCTTAAACTGAGAGGACTGGCATTGGGTCAAGTACAAAAACTTGGACTTGAAAAACTCCGACAATTTGGTCTGAGAAGTCTGAGACATCCGAGTTTTCGACCTGGCCAGTAAAACCTTGCCAACCAATGTACACACCTTATGTTTACAAATTTTCCAATCAACAGCAATTTGAACAAAAGATATACAAATTAAAGCACTTTTCCAGTGTAACTGTATTCACTTTATGCCTTTTTTGATTGATGCCGAAGCTGACCCAATCCAAATAATATTTGAAAACCCACCACTACAGCTCCTTGCATGGTTTCCTATCTTGGGCATTCCTCCTAACTGTTGGCAAACAATTTTCATGGCAAAATCACCCAAGAATCTGCTTTTTATTTTATGTATAATGTTGTGCGTGTAATGTTAATTGTTAATAGGTATTAAATCCTGTCTCAGTTGATCTCCAGCTGAGCATCCATCTATCCGTCTGAGGGTTGCAAAGAGAATTTATCCCTTTCCAAGTTTTTCCAAGGCCAATGAAAATGGTATCTTATACTAAAGGCCTAGTACACAAAAGAAGTGATTCTGTTTCATATTTTTACAAAGCGCCAACGTTTTTGTTGCAAGTGATCTGACTTTCGTTATATTTTGTAGATTGGTTGCAGATTCTGGGATCTCGCCCTGAGAGAGCATTCAAATACTAATAAGGTAACTATGTTCAATTGTTAATCATTAGAATCTATTTTTTGCAACATCTGAAGAAAAGAAATTAACCCTGTCCACAAAAAGAAGAAAGCCAGAAAGCACACTGAGGCAGCTCTCTATGTTATGTCATCATCATCATCATCAGCGTCATCATCATTTTTTATTTGTAGAATACAAAATAAAGCATGTAAATATATGATATAATATGACATAAAAAGTTTGAAAGACACCCATATTCTGTGCTGTATGTCACACATACAGATGAGGTAAAGTAGGACAACCAGGCCTCACCATTATTTGAAATCAAAAGGCAGAGTACACTATACAGCATCAATATAACACTATGTCATCAAAATTATAAGCAATCCAATGTTAGCTTTTGTGCAGTGACATGTTTTGCTTGAAATGAAATGTAAATTAAAATTTTCCTTTGTCTTTCTTCATAGCAATGTGATTTGAGTCATAAGTTTTTAACCATATTTCTCGTTTCTCTTATCCCAGAAGGGTATATATGATGAAGCTCTCAGCAGTTTCTTCCGCAATGTTGATACAAGGTTGAGTGAGTCATCATTATTTTTATTTTTGTTAAAATTTTCAAGTTTTAGAGTTTTTCATAAATGATTTGATGGAAGAAGCACAGAGCACAGCTTTAGCTTTCTTTGGCATGTTAAGATTGATCGGTTGCCTTGATTCAACGATTGTCTGTTGAACGTCAAGTCGGTGTTATGCTGTCAGGAAATTATAACAAAATCAGTTATAAATGATGATTGACTTTGATTGCTTGACATTCTGTATTGAATTTGAATGCTTAATTACTTCTGCTTCGCTTACCATGCTTCAAGAACTTTCAATTTGCTTGCCCTTTCCCAAAAGTTGTTCTGTCAAGTTGTCTGTTACTTGTGATCTTAAAGTTATCATTTTGCCTGTATCAGCTTGCATGGTTGCCACTACCGACCTGCTTTAACGACAATTTATGTATGTATTAATGTATGTATATATTTAGATTTAATTTATCAGATTAGGGGGCAAGACCTCGAGTAGTATACCTGCATGTGTAAAAGGTAAGTAAACCAGAATCAGTAAAATAGAACTTTGAAGTTGATATGGAAATCATCTGTTGGAAATTGTTAAAAATGATTGCGGTTGCTTGTGAAGAAACAAACAAGTTTTCAAATTGAATGATTAGGGACCGTTCAATATTTATGCAGGGGTTGGTACCGAAGCAAGTAGAAATTTATATTAGAAAAAATAATAACCTAGCTGTTTCGATTTTCAAAAAAAATCTTACCCCACCAAAAACGAGGAGTAATATTCTTTTACCCAACCATAAATCAATATCTTCAATAACAAAGCTTCATGAATTCATCATTTGTATAAAAAAATAATATATAATCAAATAAGAAATAAAAATTCTGATGAAACAAAGAGTGACCTTTAAAGAATGGAAGCTGAAGAAGAAAAAGAGACTGAAGATGAAGAATAGTTCTTGGACAACCTTTCTTTGCCAAGTTCAGAAAATGAACTATCATCTGATGATGAAAGTGACTGACTTCTTCAAATTAAACATTTTCATTATTATTTTGGACACGCTCGTTTATTTTCAGATTTTTTACCCAACCAAATTCTAGGCTCAAAATTGTTTGTACCCAACCATTTTGATGTGTAAAATTTTGCTTACCCAACCAAATTCGGTACCAAATTCTGTATAAATAATGAACGGTCCCTTAGTTGGCAAAATTATTATAACTGAAAATTTTAGATGATTTATCTTATCAGTGCTGGTCTGTTTGTCCGTGGCTACAAATCTTCAAATTTATGTGCAATTTGCTAAAAATGCAAAGCAGAACAGAAATGAAATGTATCAAACAAATTTTGAAGCAAAGTCGTCAGTTGTTCAGTTCAAAGAAGACAATTTTCCGTCGATATGCAGGAAAACAACTAGGGGCAAATATAAGCAAGCACGTAAATTACATGAATCAACTTGCCGTGCACTCGGAGTGGTCAGGGGGTGCTGTAGCTGTAAAAGGTCTGGTTATCATCTTGAATAACAAATTATCAAAGGAATTATCCAATAGTAGCGTGAGAAATGATTGCAGAAGAGACGCGTATGTGGAACTTTCACCATGGTAGATTAATTCATGAATTGATAAAATCCAATCAGAAGGGGAGAGACAGTTAAAGATAAAAAGCAAGCAAAGAAGCACTTTATTCATTTAAGGATTTCCTGAAGAAAAAAGTTCCGAAATTAAGAAGTGTAAATGTCACTACTGTTAGAAGGAAGAAATTTTGTGAAGAATTGTGTAATAAAAAGGCAGATGAGAAGAGGTCGGGTCCAGAATTTGCAGACTGGTTGAAAGAACGCCAGAGGAGTAAGTGAGCAATCTGGAAATTGCTTTAACCACATGTCACAGGTAGTGTCAGCAAAGCAAGTAATTGATAAGACTCGGGAGCATCTCAATACTTGTCGCCTGACAAGAAGAAATGGCAGAATATGTCAAATTCGAATATCCAGGGAATAGTAAACTTCAGCTGGCAGTCTTTTATCCTGTTGAAAAAGAAAAGAAAATTTAGGGATGGCACGCAAAAAATAAAAATTTGCTCTTGATGCTTTGCTTTATTTTCTGTTAAATCAAAACCAAGCTGTTATCATTACCATCGATTACTCACAAATGAGCAAAGATTGGGTTGAAACGTAGTTTTGCAGAATATTGATCAATGAAAGACCTTACATCATTGGCAGCAACATGGAAAATAAAGAAGCTCCCCAAGGAGCTCAACTCTAAACCTTTTCACACATCCTATTTTTGATCAAGGCTAAACAGTCAGCTACAGACCGGTTTCACCCAATTTTAGGGCTCATCAGTGCAGCTAGACTGAGCAAGGACCTTAGCCCAACGTTAGACGTCAGGCATCAAGCTGTCAGTGGCATTACACGTGGGAGGTGGAATAAAGTAGCCAAGAAGATTGCATGCGCCTTTGAGATGCAACAGTCTATTAACAATCCAAGAGCAGCACCGCCAAGCAAGTGCTATTAGACGCCCTCAGGGGAATGTTGTCATCCCGCAGTGCAGTCGTTGTTCAAGGTTAAGTGTAAGAAAACCACTGACACCTCAAACAGTCAGCTACAGACCGGTTTCGCCCAGGGCTCATCAGAGACTGAGTTTTTGATCGTATTTTTTATCTTCTGCTGAAAAAGATCATTTTTACCAAGAAAATTTCTGCTTGTCTGAAGAAGCAAGTGAGCAAGTAGGGTGTCTTGATCGTGAAAGCATCGTAATCCATTTCTAAAAGTAGAAGCTACAAGGGCAACAGAGATTCTTGAAATAGTGACGTTTTTATAGACCAAGCGTTTTAGAACCACATGGAAAATCAGACTACTTTGTGACCTTCATTGATGATTTATCTGGCTACACACATGTTAACATTGTGAAGCTAAAGAATGAAATGTTAGAGAAGGTCAAGGAGTCGTGAAATTGATAAAAATCAAAGCTCAAAACTCTTTTCAGAATATTTGATGGGTAAGGGCATTTTGCACCAGAAAACTGTTCCATTTCATCAAGAACAAAATAGAGTTTCTGAGCGAATGAACAGAGCTTTG
>JACTAT010000016.1:2542469-2591053 GCA_014526335.1 Chrysaora quinquecirrha | reverse complement strand
TAGTTAGAAGAGATTAAAGGTACCCATTAGCCATGTTTGAAGAATGGGATCAGCCCAAACCAGCTTGAGATCAGTCTATTAGCTTGCAGCTTGCAAAATATAGAGTAGAAGAATCCACACGTTGTTCCCATTTGTTTCATGTGATCATACTTCTTTCAGGTGTTGTTCCTGCTTTCCCCCGCACTTGTTCTGAGCAGTTCTTTCTTCTTCCCCAGTGGTTCTCCCTCTTTTCCCCCTTGTACCCTCTGATTCCCATTTTTTCCCACCAATTCCCACTTCGGTCGCATTTGTTCTCTCCGATTTCAAGTTATTCCCACTTTGTTTCAGAATATTCCATGGGTTCCCTTCCGTTCCGTCGATTCCCACTCATTCCACGGTTTCCCAGCTTTATTACCTGGTCCAGATTGTAGCACATTCTTCTAATGAGGTTGTTCAAATTCTGCCAGATTGGATAGATTCCAAACAAACATCCGCCTTATTTTATTGTCTAGATTGAATGCGTTTGCAATTCGATTAGAATAAATGATAAACAACTGATTGTCTAGATTGTGTGCATGGAGAATAAAAATACCTATCTTTTGTTGCAACATTCCTGATTCCTAGGTACCTAGGTATCTAGGTCTATTTCTTCCGGTTTGCCGAAAACCCCTGCATAATGTTTGAATTTTTCAAACATCAAAGGACCGATGAGGTGCAAAAACGTATTCTGACTGAAAACTTTGAAACAGAAGCCCAGTTAACCTATACGAATTGAGTAATAAGATGTTTAGGAAAAGCAGTGTGTCGCCGATCTCTTCTTTCACCTCAATAACTATTAGAGAAAAATTGTTCCCATTTATCGCGGAACAGTCACCGACTGCCAGATTCCAATTTTCAGACACCGACAAAAAGGAGAAAACGCACGGAACGACTTTCATCTATGACCATTTTCCAACAATACTGGAAACGGCGTTAGCTACATGTCGCCAATAAAAAATTTTTCATCCGAAGAGGTTTAAGAGTCGGGAAAGTTGAACTCATTTCAAATGTCCCGATTCTTCGTACTCACAGTTGGTGCGATCGTAATGATCGGAAGGAAGTGTATTTGTAAAAATCGGAAGATTACGCAGACTGCGCCGAAGTTGTTATGACCATATTGGAATCAGGCTTCCATTACAGTAGTTATTCGATTATCCGACCCTCGTTTATCCGGACTTCGATTTTCCGGCACGTCGAAAATTTTCAACTACAAAATCGTTATTTAGTGAATATTTTGGCACAAACCACTAAAACATCAAAATGCTTGGCACAAACCACTAAACCATCATAAATCAATGAATTCTTAAACTCTCAAACAACTGATCTACAATAATTAACGTATTTAAGAATGATATCTAGTAATACAATCCTTAACAATGGTATGGCATTGAGCCAGACAATCCAAATGTCTCAAAGTAACAACAGATAGCAAGTGTAGGTATTTCATCACTGTATAAACCTGGAGTATAGTAGTTCAAGACACATTCATCTATCATCATAGATAAGCCCATGCAGCTTGAAGTCTACTTGTTTGTCATCACAACTTTCTTTAACATAATTGTAGATTGTTTCTCGATCGTAAAGCATGATGGATAACTGACAAGTACGGAGGTCTGGGTCCTAGTAATTTAAGTAGTTTGGACATTAATCACGTTTTCCTGTTTCGTTATAATTGTGTGGCTTATATTTAGATTCATTCGCTTTCATTCGTATTCGTTCGCTCTCACCTTAACGTTCAGGTATATTCACGATTATAACGATTGTATATTTAGTAAGGTGTTTTGTGTATTATGAGGCTTTGTATATAGTTATCAACGTGTTGTCTCTTTCCATATTTCGCAATGATACCAATACATCATATCTAATAACAATAAATATGCAACAATGGCGTGCGGTGCCACGGTGGAGAATACGAAACACAACAATTAGAATAAGACCAGTACCAAGAAGAGTAATTTTAACGAGTAAGTGTACCATTCGAATAGTCCCTTGAATAGAGAGGTGAATAAAATTTTATAAAGCTATTTCAATTGGGCCAATATACGCTAGCACTAGTTGATGACGTCATTGGTGACGGCCCTGGCCATTTGAGTCATACAAAACTTTTTATCGCATTTTAGTGCCAGGCGATTACGGCATACGTAACACCACCGAGAGAGGGGGCCATATTTTCTTACTACTAAAGAAACAAAGATTCTTTCATGATTAACACATTGCTTTTGCCTATTTGTCTTTGACATTGAAAACAGTGCCATGTCCGCTTACAGTTAGTCATTCAGGCGAAACTGCATAGTCTGAATAAAAATAGTTTGTTCTATATGAGAATGCTCAAAGTGTTTTGAGGAGAATTTTACTTTTAATATTATATCGATCGGCCAAGAAAACGAAATCTACCCGAAACACACTTCTAATAGCAAATTTGGTGGCGAGGATTAAAGAGCCTCCTTTCAAACAGAAGTAAAAAAAATGGCATGAATTGATAAATAGGAAGGGTTGCAGAGCAGTTTTCACTGTGAGTCGATGTGTTGCAAAGGACCATGAGAATAACCTATCACAATTGCATAGCCCATAGGTTTAACTCACCAATTGCAACTGTGCCATTATTGCTGCTCAGTTGCCAAACCTATTTATCAATATCTTTTCTTCCTCTCTAGCAATTAAATCTTCTTTTATTTTCACGACATTTTTTTTTTACATCAACAGAGCCTTCATTATTGAAGTAGTTGATTAAATACGTAGAAGTAGAAGTAGAAGTAGAAGTATTTGTTAAAACATTATTTAAGGACGACATTCCTAAAGCAGAATAAAACATAAAGCAAAACGAAGAAAACAAAATTGGGAAGAAAAAGTAAGAAACATACCCAGGTGTGGCAAACTTAGAATTTTCTGATGCTATTGCCATGTCACAACTTGCAACTAACTGGCATCCTGCAGCCGTTGCTAGCCCTAATCAAAAGAAATTAAGAAAAACAAAATTGCCTACAAATACGACATTTACATTATTAAATTATCGTTGGTTGACAAATAGTACTGATAAAAAAAGGAAATAGGCAGGCTGGGGAATAAGTGTAAACAGAAGAATGGCAGATTGTCCAATAGACAGCAGTGTAAGACTTGGCTAAAACAAATCACACGATTCACTCCTGTCTGTTCAAATGATGAGGGGGTGAGCGAGAAAGGCTTGCTACCCTGCTTCATTGTAAGATAGAGAACTGTAATTCAAGAAAAGTAATTCAGAAAATTAATTCATTTTAATTCAAATAAATTCAGCCCGAATTGACAAGTTTACTATTCAAATTTCGCACTTTGGATCCTGTGTTACATAGTTATCATCAATGAAACAAGCACAAAAATTAAAGTAGTATTGACTAAATTTGCAGGAAATTGTTTGGTGTCTGTAGTTAATTGTTAAATCTAGGGTTCGGATAATACTAACTGAATCTGTTTTTATGCTTACCTCAATTGCCTGTTGAAATAATCCTAGATACTATATTCTTTATCTTGTTGCAATTATTTATTATAGAATAGCTCAAGCAACAGCCCAACGGAATATCAGCCAAGTCGGATAAAAAAGAATGATATCAATACATAAGCATATTGAATGAAGAAAAAAACTGGTCTCACCTCGAACTTGAGCAATGACAGGTAACCCAATATCCTAACATTAAAAATAACATATGAGTAAACTTTGAAAATATAGGCAGACGCATTTACAAGAGTTATCAGAGTTGTCAGAGAATTCAGAAAATATCAGAAAATTATCAGTTTAATTTCTTTTAAATCAAGAAGAGAGGGCTGCTCCGGTCAACCTCCATTTTTGGCAGCCAAGACGTTTTACCAATTTACCAACGTGTATGCTCATTCGGTCAATGTTCCAAATCAGCAAAACCTTTGGGAAATCGCGGCCGAAAATCAAAAAGGCCTTCAGTATAATTCTGAATTCATTTGACCTAAATAATGTTTCAGCAGTGCGAAGTGTCTGAGTGGCAGAAGTGTAATCTGAAAAAACGCATGACTTCTGATATTTTGGTGTTCGTCTTCAGTCCGTGACTACAGCTCGAGACATACCCACATAACTTGAGCTGCTCAACTCACCCAACTTCAGACTTGCTGGGCCTAAGTTGCCCCTCCCTCACGTGTGTTTCCAACTCACCTGGGCTTTCCAGTTAATTCTCCCAATCATTAAATTGATGAAAGAAAATAACGTTTTATGTATTTCCTGTCAGGCTAACCACATGTGCAAACTTGTGCTTCACCAAAGCAACATTTCGATGAACGCTCAAGTTTGCAAGGCCTGTTGGCAGCTGATACCCCTGAGGCATAACTGATAGTCTTTACCTGCACTAAACACATCACTTCTGAACATCTTTTGAAAACCCTTTCGTGTGACTCAACACCTTCTTCAGAAAGCTAAAGGAAGGATAACATTTTATACAATTTCGATGAAAGTAGATTTTAAAAACGTGGCTTTTCAATTTAACAAAACGCAATCAATGCTTTTAAGAAATTATATTCTTTGGGCAGTACCAAATTGTGGGTTGGGAATGGAAGTTAAGTGTCTGGCCTTCTCGAATTATTTCCAGAAACACTTTGAAATGTTCCTTTTTAACAATTCTGTCAGGTTCATGGTGGTAACAATTTCAAATCCTCAAAATATCCAAACAGAGTGCTTTGGCTACACAGTCATGGCAGCACTTGAATTCCTTTTGTGCAAGATTGCTACACCCGCTTACAATGGGTGTTTCATCCATTTCATATCACATCCACCACTACGTTACACGCCAATTTATATTCCATTCACGCTATTGCAAGGTTTTCTTTCTTCTTTTACCTCTTGGAGAGTTTGTCATTGAAGTCATTTGTACCTCTCGAATTCTTCTAACAAACTTTTTGCTTCTCTTTCTCAAGTACGTATACTTATCTTCAGCTATAATGCCAGTTAACAGCTCCCACGTTAGTGGCAAACACCTTACTTGATTTTTTTGCATAGATTACCCATTCTCCTTCCTCAATCAATAGAATGAAATTCTTTTTCACCAATCAAACATTACTACAGTTGTAAAAAATATATACCCCTAATAACTTCCATGATCAAACTATAGTTGTGTAACAGAATCTCTATATGGTAATCATAAGGAGAAACGTTTTGAAATGTTTGAATTTCAAAGTCGCCCATGCTTGCCAAATCATGTTGAAACTTTGATGTGAATGATAAACAACTTTCTTCGCCAAACATGGTGATATAACATTTTGGAAAAATTCAAAACACGTAAAGAAGTTACTACAAGATACCATTTCTCTCAAATTATGCCCAGCTGAAAATACAGGCCCATTCGCAGACAAAATAATCACTTTTGCATCCTCTTTTTCTTCAATATCATTTAAATTTTTCTTCAGCTGCTCAAGCATTGATAATGAGAGAATTCCTGCAAAAGCATAAATTATGTATTACGTCATAAAACGTATTACACATGAAAAACAATACGGTCATTTTGATTTAGTGCTTAAAGAAGAACTGGGAGCAGACATCCGAACAACGCAAATTATCAAGTTACAAATAAGCAATTCGGGCATGCATCAGCAGAGAATCTACGTTAAAGAAGTTGACAAATAATGAAAATACGATGGACAAAGAACTAAAGGCGGGCGTAAACCGTGCCAATATTGTTGGCCAACATGTTGGCTTATTTTCGGTTTGCCATACCATCACAACATCTTAGATGTTTTTGGTTGTTGGAGTCATCTATAAATGATCATTTGCAAACATGGCCTGAAAGAAAGAAGCTGTTTGTTTATTGCTCGCGCTCCATTGTTGACGACGAAGAATAAAACACGCGAGGTCTAACTCAAACCGCCAGCTTAAATCTATTTCCCATTTCAAGGTCTGCAAAATAACGTCCGAAATCGACAATTTTGTGCCAGCATGTTGGCGTGAGACATAGCAAACCGTACCAACACATCAATTTGGCTCTAATCGATAAAAATGTTGGCCAAAACTTTTAAACATGTTTAAAAATATTTGCCACCTTTTTTTCGTTAACAACATGCTGGACAACACCTTAAGCAATCCATCTTAACATGTTGGCCAGCAATTGTTGGCGGTAGTTACGACTGGGAAACAGCTTTGGCCTGGGCAGTTGGCTCCAAGAACTCAATGGTCAGCAATTATGTTCTCAGCTGAGCACAGGACCAGCATAAGTCCTTTGACATATTTAAGACGGCTCAGTTATGTTTCTGCGGCATGGATCAAGATACATCAAAGCACGCACTTGTTCTCTTCAACCAGCATATCCTTTGCAACATGATACAGAAACCGTTGCTAAAATAGATACAGCAACTGCGGAGCAACCAGCAACACAAGATGAAGTACCCTGCCATCTTGGAAAGATCAGCAACTGTGGAACAACCAGCAACACAAGATGAAGTACCCTGCAATCTTGGGAAGATCAGCAACTACGGAGCAACCTGCTACACAAGATGAAGTACCCTACCATCTTTGGAAGATGCTGCAACAGCGCAGCAAGCAACGACACAAAATGAAGTACCATTTTAGGGAATACGCAATAACTGTGCAGCAAGCCAAAACACAAGACCAAGTATCATCTCGACAAGCAACATCTCCAATGCAACAAACGGTGTCATCAGCAAAGTCCTATGATGGTGTTCCTTGTTGGGAGATAAAAGTAAAATGCAAGGAGAACATCTCTTTCAATGTGAATGGCAATCAAACAACAGGTGAAGTTTTTAGTTGGGTCTGAAAGACAGGTGAAATGTTCAACAACTGGAACAGTATTCAATATTGCGTCCGAGAAGTTTGATAGGTCTGACTTTTCGGCCTGGCCTTTGACAGTTGGATCATGAATTGACCTTAAAAGTGGAGCGAATTGGGGTTGGGGTTTTGTTAAGGGGCATCTGTTCCTTAATAAGATGATGATGAGTGCGATTTCAGACTGCGAATTCGGAGATAGACGGCGGTATTTACTGCTTCAGCCCAGAACCTTCGAGGTACATTTACATGAAACATCATTGTTCTTCCTGTTTCCATTATGGTTCTATTCATCCTTTTTGCTGTTCCACTTTGAGATGGGTTGTCTGGGACTGTAGTTTGATGGAGTATCCCCTTCTCCTTCGGATAGGTTTCAAACAGCTTTGATGTATATTCACTACAATTATCTGTTCTCAAGATCTTCACATGGTCTACAGTGATGTTCTCTATTACAGCAAAAAAATCTTTGAATTTTTCGAAGACATCACTCTTCTGCTATATGAAGTATATAGTGTGCTTCGAAAAATCGTCGATAAATGTAACAAAATAGCGTGACCCACCAACAGAGTCGACAGGCATAGGACCACAAACATCGCTATGTATAATGCTTCCACAGGCTTTGACATCTTGACTCTTACTTGCTTTAGGATAAGAGTTTTTGTGTTGTTTCCCCATGATACAGCTTTTGCACTGCGTACTGCATCATCAGCATGATTCACCGGTTTCATTCTAGTTACCATATTCTCTTTCCATAGCTTCTTGACATGGTCCATGTGCAAATGTCCAAATCTATAGTGCCACAACTGCTTGTCTGAAATACTGCTCTTGGCCAAATTCAGATCAATGTCACTGGAAAGTTTCAGAAAACACCATTTTCTTTCCAGCCTCTCCATGGCTAACAGTTTCCCATTTCTGGATATCTTACACTCATCACCAAAACTCTATTGAAGCATCAAGATTGGTCATTGCTGATACCAAGTTCTTCTCAAAACCTGGTAAATACAAGACAACATTCAAGCAAATTCTTTCAGTTTGTGAATCAAGATCACATATCAAACGGCAGGTACCTTTTCCGTATTCGAAAATTACACGGTTATCACCAAGATGGACTGCATAGGGATTCTTGAATTTCACATAATTTTCCTGCAATGTTTTGTTGAAAGTCATGTGGTGTGTTGCACCAGAATCGAAAATCCAATTTGGTTTCTGTTCATAGTCAGACATTGTCAGCGCTTCTTCGCGCGAGGTTATCAACGCTTCCTCACTTGAGATGTCATCGACTTCCTGCTGATTTGCGACATAACTTGCAATGAATTTTCTTGGTTTCTTCCTGCTTTCATCAAGAAATAAAATGACAAATTCCACGACAAATATTTTCTGATTTACTGCCAGTAAGGTCTGGTCTTCCTGAGCCTTTCTTAAATATGCTTAAATCCACCGCTCCTTTTCACATAAAGAGCGCTTTCAGGGTTTTTTGTTTGCCCCGTGTCCATGCTTCGGTCAATATCTTTCAGAAGCATCACTTTAACTTTCTAAAGGCAAGTTGTCTTTGCCAACAGCATCTAAAGCAGTTATGAGTGGTTTGTATTCTTCTGGAAGGCTTGACAGAAGAGACATGCTAATTCTTGATCATCAATAATGGTTACGCCAATCTCTTTCAATTGCTCATGAAGATACTTCAGGTAATTTATGCAGCATATTTCCTCTAGGGCTAAACTCACAAGAGTAGTACTGCTGTCACAGACGAACATTTTGCAGAGTTGATGTGCGAGTAAATCGAGTTTTCAAAGGATTCCAAGCTTTCTGGGCTGTTTTTGTGTCTCTCGCATGAATCTGTTGATATGAATCTATGGCGAGACAAATATACGTCCCCTTTACGTCCCATTCTTTCTTCGCGGGCTGCTGAAAAACTTTCACTTCTCTCCCAATTGGATAACCTTCAGGTGTTTCCCCAGTTTCATCAACACGTTCAAATAAATCGACACTTTGAAGATACAATCTTATGTTGAACGACCACGTTCTATAATTGCTCCCGTTTAATTTCTCGAATTTCAGTGTATTTGTCGACGAGAAA
Organism: Chrysaora quinquecirrha; assembly: GCA_014526335.1. NCBI lineage: Eukaryota > Metazoa > Cnidaria > Scyphozoa > Semaeostomeae > Pelagiidae > Chrysaora > Chrysaora quinquecirrha. The sequence goes on along the minus strand of JACTAT010000016.1, from coordinate 2,582,195 downwards.
TCTTCAGATGTTGAAGTCATTATTACACAATACAAGATACACTAATAATACTCTAATACTACAAAAACTTTATTCACACAATCTGGACCCATAACCTGTTAGAATTTCAGTAGTATTTTTAGGAATATTCGAAAGTCTCAAACAACCTTATCTATTTTTGAACACAACATGAAAACGGAAAAACACACACACTAAACTACAAAATTATCACGACTGATAAACATGGTGTGTTAGTCACATTACATCATCATCATTTAGCAATAAGAATAATAACAATGATTATTTTAATCAACACCGCATGTGGACAATTTCCCATGGGCAGGTATGGAGGAGTTCCGTCAACCCTTTATCAGCATATGTCACAAATGGGTTTCTTAATGTCAGAAATACCCTCTCCCCTAATCCCATTTTTTGTTGCTATTGTAAATTCATGCAAGCGTAAACAAAAAAAACAACCCTTCAATATTGATATTTTGGGGAGGGAGACAAGAGCAGCTTATTCAGCTCTCCTGGCATAATTTTTTGGCTGTGACTGAACTAGACACCAAGCTTAGTTATAAAAAAAACAGGTAAACTGTACATTCAGGGGCGGCCTGGCTCCACAATTGCAGGGTGGCTACCAAAGCAAAAGGGCCCTGGTTAAGGGTGCGGCAGATAAAGTTTCTGAACCACATCCACTAATAAAGAATTCATCTTAAATACGCTCAGTCGATATTAGTTATTAATTGATAGATGTGCTGACGGGAACTATGCTTGCATTTCAATTTGAGAAACATACTTTTGCACTTTTTTCGCATATTCAAGTTTCAACGTCAGAAAACTTCAAGTGGGAAGACTAAATTTGCCGTCCACCATGGTTGGGCGGTGAAGAAAATTTTGGCTGCTAGAAAATTTTGGCGGCTATTTTAGCAATTTGATCACCTCATGTTTGGAATGAAAGATATAGTAAACTCACGAAAAAGAGAAGGTAAAACCTTAGAATTTCAAAATAAAACTGTAGAACCATTACATTATGTATAATGATCGGCTTTGCTCTGGTGAAGATTCAACCATCTTATTTGCTATGATAAGGAGAATGATTTTGCGTGGGGTAGCAGCTGTCCACGGCAGGAAACGATTTTAATATCCGTCCGCTTTTTGAATTGGCTCACGAAAACTGTATATACCGGTAATTGTGGCGCCCTACTCATGACTGTAATAATTCGGTGCATGTAAACTATCTTCTCAAACTTTCAGGGAAAGGGCCCGTAATTTTCTGTAACATTTGTCTATTAGAGGGCCCGGCTGGCGATCACCAATTTGCCCCCCCCCCCGGGCCAGACCGCGCCTGTGTACATTTAATAACTATTTACCTTTTCTTGACATTATCAAGTGTTATATTATAAATTCCATCTTTGCTGGTGACTTTAGTCAAGCCATTTATTTCTGCAGTGTGAGCATTTCTTGATTTACTTGCAATCCAAATCTATAAAAAAGTAAAAGAGGAACATTTTGCCAGCCTTTCCATAGTGGGTATTTTAGAAGGTGCATTGAAGATGGTGCATCTCAACTAAGGCGTGCAATTATTGTAGGAAGGGCAAATTTTGACCTAGAAACCAAACTTTGACCTTTTTCTCATATTGTTTGTACGAAGTTACACATGTCTTAGCAATGAGATGATGAGAGTAGAGGCACTGCATGGGGAGGCCTGATTTTGAACTTTTGAGCTTATTTGAAGTAAAAGAGGTCAAACATTTAGAACTTGCCCAAGGGAACATAAACACATTATGTTTGGGAGCAGGTGCCCCTTAACAGAACCCCGACTCCAACTTTCCCCACTTTTCAGGTCAACTCATGACCCAAACTTCAAAGGCCAGGTCCGAAAGTCAGACCTCTTAGACCAAATTTTCTGACTTTTCAGATTTCTCCCATTCTCAATTCAAAAGCCGTATATTTTGGACTTCGGTGTAGAAATCATTTTCTGGCAATAGTGTTAGTTGGTATGGTACATTAGTTGGTAAAAATGTTGGTGCTAAAGGTATATCTTGGCCTAAAAAGGGACAAGATAAAACATAGTATGGGCATGTTCGAAGAACGACTCTGGTTAATTACAGCTAATTTTTGTCAAATTATGAAAGACGTTTGTCGCTATGCACAACGACGATTCTAATGATTACGATGATCATGGTGGTGGTTTTTATGACAATGATGGCGATGATGGTGATCGAGGATGATGATGACGATGATGATCATGACGCTGATTGTGGTGGTTTAGGTAGGGGTTGTGGTGATGGTTGTAGGGATGGTTGGGGTGGTGGTGATAGGGGTAGTCGTGTTGATGGTTGTAGGGGTGGTTGCGGTGGTGGTGATAGGGGTGGTCGTGGTGATAGTTGTAGGGGTGGTTGTGGTGGTGGAGATAGGGATGGTTGTGGGGATGGTTGTAGGGATGGTTATGGTGGTGGTAATAGGGGTGGTCTTGGTGATGGTTTTAGGGGTGGTTATTGTGATGATGATAGGGGTGTCGTGCTTATGTTTTAGGGGTGGTCTTGGTGATGGTTGTAGGGGTGGTTGTGGTTGTGAAGATAGGGGTGGTCATGGTGATGGTTGTAGGGGTGGTTGTGGTGGTGGTGATAGGGGTGGTCGTGGTGATGGTTGTAGGGGTGGTTGTGGTGGTGGTGATGGGGGTGGTTGTGGTGATAGTTATAGGGGTGTTTGTGGTAGTGGTGCCGTTCCTTTAGATCTTGCAACAGCTACACCGTCAATGATGGCGATGGTAATCATGATGACGATGATTATTATTGTTATTATGACGGTTTTGATGCTAAGGATGATAATGATGATTTGTTTTGAAAACTGTTTTGAAATTGCCAAGACTCTTTGATTAATGTTGAGAATGCATGAAATGTCATTTACCAAACCAAGGTGGCAATTTTCCAGTTTCATGAAGTAAACAAAGATGAGTCATGGAATCAAGCTTGTGTGAGAAGAACAATTGTCACATGACCCCAGACTGACAAAAGTGGTTGCAGGCCGCGATTGTAAACAATTAACTGCAAAATGCGCATCTAAGGCCAAAACAATGGCTCTAAGAGCATTCTTTGGATGCTTATACTATTGTTACACGTTTTCCATTGTTCAAGCATTGGTTAGTTGGTGAAAGTAGTCCGGTGGCCAAATGCGAATTTCAAGGATGACCTTGACATCGAGTACATATGGGTTTTTATTTTATTTTCTGGTTATGTGGTGAAAGAAGACTCGAAAAAGCCAAACTTGCCCCTTCCAAGTGTTGGGCAAATTTTTTTATGATCCGCGGAAGATGCGTCATGTCCAAGGTAAAAAATTCATCGAAAACATTTTATAAATTGTCAAAACATGGTATTGTTTGGTCTCATTCGAATGGAAATTGACTCTAGATTCCAAATATAGTATCAATATTAGTCTCCGCATATAAAAATAAAAATATATTGCTCAAGGAATTGGACTTTTATAAACAAAAATCAAAAAGTAAATGTTAAATTAAAAATGTTCTTGAAAAATTATCGTTAGTTAGTTAGCATAGCTTGTATGTTAATGACTTAGCTAGTTAACTTTAGAAGATAGTAAGTTAGTAAGTAAGTCAGTTACCATATTAGTTAGTTAGTTAAATTTAGTTTGTTTGTTAGTTTGTTAGGTAATTTATTTGTTGGTTTGTTAGTTAGTTAGTTAGTTAGTTTGTTTTATTAGTTAGTCTTATCGCTAGTTAGTTACGTAGTTACTTACTTAGTTGGTTAGTTAGTTAGTCCGTTAGTTATTTAGTTGTTACTTAAGTAGCATAGCTTGTAAGCTAGTCAGTTTGTTAGTTCGCTGCTTTAGAAGATTTTAAGTTAGTTAGTAAGTTAGTTTGTTAGTTTGCTAGTTAGTTAGGTTTATAGTTAGTCAGTAAGCTACTTAGTTAGAATACCTTGTAAATAAGTCAGTTTGTTCGTTAGCTACTTTTGAAGATAGTAAGTTAGTTAGTAAGTTACTTTATTAGTTAGCTAGTTAGTTAGGTAACTAGCTAGATAGTTGTTAGTTAGTAAGTTAGTTAATTAGTTGATTAGTTGATTAGTTAATTAGTTAGTTAGTAGTTAGTTAGTTAATTAGTTAGATATTTAGTTAGTCAGTTATTTAGTTAGTGAGTTAGTTAGTTTGTTTGTTAGTTAGCTATTTTAGAATTTTGTAAGTCAGTTTTGTTCGTTAGCTACTATAGAAGATAGTAAGGTGGTTAGTAAGTTACTTTGTTAGGTAGCTAGTTAGTTAAGTAACTAGCTAGATAGTTGTTAGTTAGTTAGTTAGTTAGCTAGTTAGTTAGTTATTTAGTTAGTTAGTTAGTTGGTTAGTTAGCTAGTTAGTTAGTTACTTAAGTAGCATAGCTTGTGAGTTAGTCAGTTTGTTAGTTAGCTATTTTAGAAGATAGTAAGGTGGATAGTAAGTTACTTTGTCAGTTAGCTAGTTAGTTACGTAACTAGCTAGATAGCTGTTAGTTAGTTAGTTAGTTAGCTAGTTAGTTAGTTATTTAGTTAGTTAGTTAGTTAGCTAGCTAGTTAGTTAGTTATTTAGTCAGTTAGTTACTTAAGTAGCATAGCTTGTACGTTAGTCAGTTTGTTAGTTTGCTATTTTCGAATATTGTAAGTCAGTTCGTCAGTTTGTTCGTTAGCTGCTTTAGAAGATAGTAAGTAACCTAGTAAGTTACTTTGTTAGTTAGCTACTTAGTTAGGTAACTAGCTAGATAGTTGTTAGCTAGTTAGTGTTAGTTAAGTTGTTAATTAATAAGTTAGTTAGTAAGTTAGTTATTTAGTTAGTTAGTTAGTTAGTTAGTTAATAAGTTTGTTTGCTAGATTGTTAGTTAGTAGACATAGCTTGCATGTTAGTTAGTTAGTTAGTTAGGTAGTTAGTTAGTTAGTTAGTTAGTTAGTTAGTAAGTTAGTTCGTTAGTTAGTCAGTTAGCTAGCTTGTTAGGTAATTAGTTTGTTTGTTTTTAAGTTAATAAGATTGATTAAGTTAATTAGTTGTATTAGTTAGTTAGCTAGCTAGTTAGTTTCTTAGCTGCATAGTTAGTTAGTTAGTTAGTTAGTTTGTTAGTTAGCTAACTACAATGCCTGCCAGAATTACTTGGAACGCCCATCATATTTGTAGGCTTAACTAAGTAACTTACAAGCTACGCTAACTAATTAACTTAATAACTAACTAACTAACTATTTAATTATCTTACTAACTAAGTTACTAACTAAGTAGTTATCTAACTAATCAACTACTAATTAACTGACTAACTAACTTAGTATCTTCCAAAGTAGCTAACTTACTAACTGACTAACTTACAAGATAAGCTAAGTAACTAACTAACTAACTAACTAACTAACTGACTAACTAACTAACTAACTAACTAACTAACTAACTAACTAAACTAACTAACTAACTAACTAACTTACTATCTTCCAAGGTAACTACCTTACTAACTGACTAATTAACTAATTAACTTAATAACTAACTTAATAACTAACTTACTATCTCCCAAATTAGCTAACTAACGAACTGAGTAACGTGCAAGCTATGCTAACTAACAAACTGACTAAATATAATAAATATAAATATAACTAAATATAACTAAATATAACTAGTTACCTAACTAACTAACTACCCTTTGTAACTAAGTAACTAACCAACTTAATATCTTCGAAAGTAGCTAACTAATTACCTGACTAACTAAGAAGCTACGCTAGATAACTAACTATCAGACTAACTAACTAAGTAACAAACTCAGTATCTAACTAACTAACAACTAATTAACTATCTAACTAAATAACAAACTAACTAATTACCTAACCAACTCACTAACTACTAACTTACTTACTATTTTAGTATCTTCCAAAGTAGCTAACTAACTAACTTACTAACTTGCAAGCTACTGTATGCTAACTAACTAACTAAAGATAATTTTTCAAAGAGCATTTTTCTTAGCTTTTCTTTTTTGATTTTTTTTATGAAAATCAAATGTCTTGAGCAATATCTTTGATCAATATATACAGAATCTAACCTTATTGCCAAATTCGGAATCTACAGTCAATTTCCATTCGAATGAGACCAAACAATACCATGTTTTGACAATTTATAAAAATTTTTCCATGAAATTTTTACCTTGGACATGACGTATCTTCGGCAGGTCATAAAAAAATTTGCCCAACCCTTGGAAGGGGCAAGTTTGGCTTTTTCGAGTCTTCTATGACTATATAAACAGAAAATAAAATAAAAACCCATATGTACTCGATGTCAAGGTCATCTCAACTGGCCACCGGACTAAGCCCAGCCACCGATTCGCCAAACTTCCTTTTCGCCCAACCTGCTAAGACGTTGTGCCCAACCCATTTGGTTTGTTACTAATCATTTGGTCGATAACATTGGGGGCTCTGCCCCCAAACCCCTGATTATCACCTGCGACTGTTTTAGTGATAAAAAAAGCAATAAATAGCAAACAATTTAGTTGGGCGAAAAGACCAGCTTTGGCGAAGCGAAAAGGAAGTTGGGCGAAACGGAGGTTGGGCACATGCACATCGACCTGATACCCCCAAAAAGTACACCGTAGGCCTCTGTCGTCTGTCTGCTTTCTAAATTTGATTAGGTTCAAAACTCTTGTGTTGCCGGTGATTAGAACACATAAAAGAATAGATAGATACTCACAGCAGGAAATCTTTTGCAACTGTAACTAGTAAAAGCAAAGGCCGTTCGTTGGAGCAAGAACATTCTGTCTAGTACCACCAGTTCTACGAGCACCGCATGTCATGCCGTGGTCATACACAACACGACCTGGACTGGCCTGCCAAGTGCCAGCAGTGTAGACTTGCTTCCCAAGTCCCTAACTTTCGCTCACATTGAATTGAATTGATGTTGTTGTTGTTCGCTACAGTTTAGTTTGAGCGTCCAGCAATTCAATTCAATAGCGATAACTACGACTCGTGTAGTAAGTCTACAGTCTACCACTGCCAGGCCAGTTCACTTGTTTTCGGTTTCTATTTTCTAGTCATCTCGCCCTCTCGCCCCACTTTTAGGTCAACTCACCCCACTTTCAAAGTCAACTCGCCCCCCCCCCCTTAAAGTCAACTAGCCCCCTCTCGAAAGTTAACTCGCCCCCAATAAACTAAAAATATTTAAAGTCGGGGGCTCGCCCCCCATTCAAACGCCCAATGTTCTGATCGAACACGAATTTTGACCTGAGAGCGCGAAAAAGGGATCCCCACTCAAAATCAAGGCAAATGTTAACTACAGTACTTAATTCCATTTTCATTTCATATTTTTTTCTTTTTACATTAATTTCCTCATTTTTTCATCAACGAAACATTAAATATGCCGCAAAGGGCGAAAGGACTTTACCCAGAATTTTCAAATTTAAGCACAAGAAAACAAGAACAACAGCCCGCGGGCCGCGGGGTCTCAAGTTGAAACTCAACCGCAGAGATATGGTTTCAATCGACAAAAATGAACAACGACAAATTTAAAAACATTAGTGGTAAAATTGAAATTCAGTTTCACACTAGTAAGTACATTAAAAAATAAGCAAAAGTTAAAAAACTGAAATGTAGAAGGCTACGTTTTTGTTTTTTTAGATATAACAATCAAAAGCTGTTGGACATTTGAAAAGTTGACAAGGCCAGGCTGTGACAGTTCTCTGTTGCGGACAAATAAAAGCTTTCAAAATAAATGCTGTACGAATTATTTGTGTCCATGTCTCGTGCTGCAACCATTACTTTCACCAACTTGTTTTTCCTTCTTTCATGCGAACTGCGACTTCATAAGGCAACTTTACTCCTTTGAACAACATTTCGTTCAGCTGCTTTATTGGGTCGATACAAACTTCGAACGGCAGGCAGCACACGTACCAGCCAGCACAAAATCCTCCGATAGGCCATGCCAAAAATATCAGACACAAGAACCATAAAATCGCCCAAAGCACATTCATGGTGGTTTAAACTAAATGAAAAAAAATAAAATATGATGTGATATTAGATATTTTAATCCACTGTTTTTAAACAATAACAGATTAACACTCGATAAAAGGCAGATAACCAAACCAACCCAACCCAAACGGCTGAAACCCAAACAGTAACAAAAAGACCACACCTGACCATGAACTAGCTTTAAAAAAAGTATAATTGATCACTAAAAATTAAAATTGATTTAGAGCTATGTTGTAATCCTCAATTAACAAGAAACCACCTTATGACTTATAGATGATTTGTGAACCCTATTCACGGAGTCACTGTGAAATGGCTTCTCGTCAGAAAATGAACAGCTATCTGATTCTGATAGGCTTCGCCCATCTTGCAGTCTTGATCTTGTTTTGCCAAATCACATTTTTGAGTTCACAATAATGAGGCGTTAAAACAGCCTTTCTTTCATATCATAATTTGAAAACGGTATAGAGTTAAAAGCAAAGTAGCCTCACCTTCTTCAGTTACAGTAAAACCTTACTCTTTGCTCTGTATTCAGCCAGAATCACAGGCAGTTCTGCTAGAAAATCTCAAGCCCTCCGCCTTTCAAGATCACGAAATAGGACGTGGGGTGTGGCGATTCTTTATGAACATCATGCTGGTGGCTGGTCAACATTGTTGTTTTCAATTACAACAATGCCATCCTGCCAGGAGGCGGCCAGGAGGTTTGTTGAGATGACATTTTCGTTGCTTTCTTTGAATTGTTTATTCAGTAAATCAAGCCATGAATGTTCTCATGGGGACCATTACAACAGACTACCAGAAGTTGTTTACAAAACTGATTATTCAACTAGCCAATCATGTCAATTCTTTCACTGAGAGTAATAGGAAAACCCCCGTTTTATATGGGAAAGGAATCCGCTGGGTCTGGCTGGCCGGGCGTCGGTGTTTGTAATATACACATGGGGCATCCAGGCATCAAAGATTAGGGTGGGGAGTTCTTGACTAAATTTTGAGTAGGTGTTGCCGCCAGCATATTCAAAATGGTACCGTTTATATCTGGATTATCTTGCTAGGGGGGCTGTTTGGGGGGTCTGGAAACCGTAAATCCGCTCAGAATTTGTTCAAAATCCGTAGAACCGTGCGATATTTTGAACAAATCCGTATGGTAAGATTCAAGTCCCCGATTTAAAAAAAAATTGCACAGAGAATCAATGAAAACTGTAGGTTCGTCAACTTTTACTGTTCATTTCATACGGTGGCCCACATCTGCCACAGCAAAAGCAAAATACCACGGCAAAAGCAAAATCACCACGGCAAAAGCAAAAAGGCCACGGCAAAAGCAAAATCACCACGGCAAAAGCAAAAAAGCCACGGCAAACGGAACTTCGAATACGGAAACGAGGCCGAAGTTTCCGGAAATTGCCCGTATAACATTGATATTCGGAATCAGCGTCCCCAAATTGACCAAACTAAAGTGGTCTCGTTTATTTCGCCCTTGGGGGACGATAGCCCCCCCCCCCCCTTCAACGCCTGGTCTACCAGAAATGCCGTAAAACCGATCACCGACGAGATTTGGAAAACCGAAAAACCGCGTAATTTTTCGGAAGAAGCCGAAAATCCGAGCAAAAATATTGGCAAAACCGTGTAACCGTAAAACCCAAACACCCCCTCTTGCTAATTATGGTGCTATTTTAGGGGGGGAACCTGGTTTTTCTGATAATCCTTGCTTTTTCTGCCAGAAAAACTACGTTTTTCTGAAAAGCCCATATTTTCCTGCAGATAAACTGAGTTTTTCTCAGATATTTGGGTTTTTTTAGATGAACCCAGTTTTTCTTTGATAAACCCAGTTTTTCTCATATAAAGCCCAGTTTTTTTCTGATAAACCCAGTCCTTCCCAGAGAAGCCCGTTGGCTAGACTAATTTTTACAAGAAACTTGTTGTATTCTGGCTAGGCCAATTCATACCAAATTTTGGTAAGCAAAACGATACCCTCTGCTAGACTAATACGCGCGAAATTGTTGACCCAAGTGTGGGGGTCGTAGGCAAAACCATTAAAACGCCAAAATATTTTACGGAAACCGTAAAATCGCCAACATATTTTACGGAAACCTTAACACCCGTAACAACGACTTATTATACATATTTTCGGATTTTTAGCCCCGTCTTTATTTTACGATGGTTATTTACCCCCACCGTACTGAACATCCGCCTTCGTACTCAGAGATATTCCCTCACCGTACTGGATATCCACATAGTATGCGCTAGTAGAATTAGCAACAATAAGTATTCTTCGGGGATTCTTCGAAATATGCTCGAAACACGTAAAACATACTTAAAATTTCTAATAAAATTCAAAAACACCTAAGAGATGTTGTGTAAAAGTCAAAAGATAAATATGGTTGGGGGTAAAAATTATGCAAAGACTATAATTCATGAGACACCTCTGAATTCCTTATGTTAGGCCTACACAATCGAAGAAACTACAGCAACAGGAATTCATCATACCTTTTCTGAAATGCCTAAAAAATTGACTTTAATCTGAGGAAAGCATAATACAGTGACTAGTTATAGCAAAGAAACTCTGTGTCCTTTCTTCAAAAGTTTAATATGCCAATGGCAATAACTGAGACAAGCTCCGAATGCATGCGATCGTCAGACCAAGAGAAACAAGATGATCAAATGATAGATATATGCAGTTAATTAACGTGAGTTGTTTAGCGAATAATGATAACTAAAAGCAAACTTAAGGTCACAAGCTTATACTCTAAGAAACCAAAACAAACAAGGATGATTGAAAATTTACATAACGCTAAATCAATGTCAATGCATGATTTACAATTCTTATTTGCTTAGTTTTTGGTAACTTTAATCCACTTTTTTGTTTTTTTGCTAGCTCTAGCCATTTCGTAAGTTCATAATGCATTTATTCATAATACATAGCTTTGCTGCAGAGCAACCCTTAAATAAACGATTGAAACGAATAAAATGTTTACCATCCGAGATGTTCGTCTGTGCTAAGATATCATAAAAAAATATCATCAACATTTCACATTACCTTTCGGGTGGCATCTAAAAATTCTAAAAATCTTGAAGGTGTTTAAAGTAAGAGAATTTTGTCCTAAAACAAGCGCTCAAGCACAGGATTACATACAACAACTCAGGGGCGGCGGACAGTGCTATTAATGCTATTACTTTAATAGCAATTTTTCAGGCAGTTACATTATAGGTTTTTTAAATAAAATCCGAATAAAATTGTGTAAAATAAGGTGGAGAATCTGGCCTGTTTCTGTCTCCAGCATTCCGCGTTCCACGATTCCACACTAAGGATATTGCTCCTCATATTATAATCCTTTGAAAGGATGCCGCCGACATTCTTTTCTTTACGAGATAATAGCCGATAATAGGTGCCCTCAACTTTTGGCCACGCTATTAGTCTAGTCTTTTCCATAGCATTTGAGGAAAAAAACAATGCAAAATTCTTTCTGTTTGTGACGTATTTGCCTACTGATTCATTCGCTGATGACGTACCATGCTATGCATTTATGAAAGCTAATAGCGCGGGCCCTCAAATCTAGCTTCGACATCAGCAAGTGAACACGCGTCAAATAAGAAAGTTTAATGTATTCTCAAGAAACTGGCCGGTCAGCATACCAGCCTTTGTTGCATGAGCAAGGAACCCAATTTTACGGTCGGTGATTCCGATTTGCAACGCAAATTTCGGCCGGCACACCTGGCAATGACGACCGGAGTGGTCGACTGCGAAATAAAATAATCAAACACTCATAAACTCAACAAAAAATAAATAGAGGGACAGGGCGGGAGGGAGAAATTTTCGTGAATTTAGACCAGTTGTCTTATCGGTGGTTGATTTCGAATGAAACTCGCTTCAAGAAAAACACAGCTAAATACATGCAGGGATTTCCTGGAGATCAGCCAGATACCGTAGGGATTTCTAGACTGATAGACTGTCATAAAGGAAGCCTCAAAGATGCTTAAGGCGAGCGGCACCTTAAGGGTTCTACAAATATAGCCTTACTCATCTCCTGACGTCCATTGACCTGGACGGCATCCAGCATTATACTTCTACCGAAAAACAAGGGGATTAGAGAAGCAAAACATTGCAAGGCCCTCTGTTCATTCAAACTTAACACGGGCCTACTTTTTATTATAATTATAACAGTTTCTTTCAACATTAACGTTGCTTAAATTAAAAATTTAACCATGATTTAATGTATTCTCAAGAAACTGGCCGGTCAGCATACCAGCCTTTGTTGCATGAGCAAGGAACCCAATTTTACGGTCGGTGATTCCGATTTGCAACGCAAATTTCGGCCACAGAACACGCAGTGTGACCCCATCGAATCACCAACCGTAAACAACAGAAAAAACCCTTGAAAATTTCTCCCAGCCCTAAAAAACCTAGAAAAATGGCAGATCAGGAACATAATGCAAAATTCATAAAGCAAACTCATATAACCAATATATCAAGGGACCACAGCTGACTTCACCGGGGAGCCAGCGGCCACCTTGTAAAGAAACCAAAAGCCAAAATGACAGTGGGTAAAAGACCACGCCTGCCAGAAAGACGGCATTAACTCGGTGATAACCATTTGTGCTTATACCGAAGCACTACCACTTGCCTCGCAGAGGCAATAAACTTTTTGTGCTTATACCGAAGCACTACCACTTGCCTCGCAGAGGCAATAAACTTTTTGTGCTTATACCGAAGCACTAACACTTGCCTCGCAGAGGCAATAAACTTTTTGTGCTTATACCGAAGCACTACCACTTGCCTCGCAGGGTCAACGAAATTTTTGTGCTTATACCGAAGCCCTACCATACCACGTGCCCCGCAGGGGCAATAAAACATTTGAGCTTATACAGAAGCACTACCCCTTGCCTGGCTGAGGCAATAACCTGTTGTTCTTATACAGAAGCACTCCATAGTTGCTAATAGAGGGGGTAAAACGTTTATCCTAAACCGGAGCACGAACCACTTGCCTATATCGGGGCTCCGGAGCAATAAGTTTATGTCCTTATAATGGAGTACTACCTCTTTCATGCCTCAGTCCTTAATAACCATAGTCGGAGCCTAGTGATAATCCCCCAGATGAGTAAGTTTTCTCAAGGTAAAGAAAAAGCTATTTCAAACCCCAAGACCAGAAGCTATCCCAGCTATCTAATTCTTGTTCTTAAACTATTTCTGGGGGTATTTCCGCTAGTTTAGATTGTTTGTTCAATGGTTTGTTCAGGTGGACGTTTGGACGTTTATTGCATGCATCACTGGGATGCTACGAAAACGAGGCAGACCAGCCGCAAGGGAGGCAAGTAAAACAGGAAGCAACAAGGAACGCAAGACGAAAGAACGAGAAAATCTTAAATCTGCTCTCAACAAAACCAAATTACGAATAGTTAACGTAGAGTTGTAATTATCAAAAAGAGATATCAAATTCTGGCATGACGAAGACGAGTTCAATTTGATGCTGTTCCCAAGGCGATTGAAGCCTTAATCAGTTGGCTTTGTGGTATCTTTATGTATACCTTATAAGCTTCGCTGGACCAACGGCCTAGAGCTTTTATTAAATAATCTGGAAAGCCCAGTGATGCCGCAGTAGTGGCTGCACCCACACGAAAGCTGTGTAAAGTGAATGTTTGAGGCCAACCACATTTCTTCAGAACACTCTGCAGCCGATTATTCAGGGTACTTTTCGTCAAGGCAGACCCGTTGCCCCAAAGAAATAGAGGACCATTTGCATCTCCTCTCAAATGTAAATATTGGAGCAAAGCAGTTACAGGGCATAATGAGCTGCTTGGTCGTGCTAAGATTACGATACAACTTCGTCCAAACTGATCTGTTTTGGAGAACTTTAACTTAATAAACACTTTATCCGGGCTAGGATGTTTATCAATCGTAACATCAGTAATTGCTAAATGTCTGGAGTTATTGAAGCCCTCGGGGGGAACTGTGAACTCGGATGCTCTTAAAAAACCAAAGAAGGCTGTCAGACAGGCAGCCCAGAGCATGACATCATCAAACTTCTCCAAATTGAGGTGTAGTTTTATAAGTTGAAGAACCAATAAAGTAATAGGCATTTTTGCCTTGCTGGCGAAGCTTGTACGACGGAGGCCACGAGTTGCTAGAGGGAGACGCATAAGCAGCCCTCCAAAGGGTCTTTAAATCCATGTCGAAGTTGAAGAGCCCTTACTGCGGATAAATAAACTTTAACTGAAGATGCCTTGCAGGATTTGCTTAAATTTGCAATAAAAGCGAAGAAGAGTCAATTCGGAGATAGGAAATGGAGAACCCTGCCTGTCAATGAAACCATTTTGGTACAAAAGTCAATGAACTGTTTTTGCAGATGCATATGTCTTCTGGGTATTTTGCGATAGGCGTTACTTAAGAGTGACTGCCAGTCATTGTCAAGGTGGAAACAGTAGCTGATGGAGGTACTCCTTGGGGATTTGTCGGTACTGTAGCCGCATTGTGGGCAGTGTTGAAGAATGTCTGAAAGTCAAAACGAGATAGGGCATCAGCTAAGACATTTTTGCCCTGGAACATGGACTGCAGTAAATGTGAAGTCCTGGGTGATAGCAGTATGGAGAGCTCTCTTAATAGGAAGGCCAGGTGCCTATCTTTACAAGTTCCATTTTGAAGGCAAAGGACTACTGCCATATTATCACAACGAAAGGCAACACGTTTTCGTTCCCAGCAATTGCCCCAGAGTTTTGCTGCTATCACTATTGGAACTAGTTCTTTAATAGCAATGTTCATGGACTCAGTGCCTAGGGGCCACTCGTTAGCAAACCATTCATTCTGGAAAATAGCTGCATAGCCCTTACTGCCTGCTGCATCAGAAGCAACGTTGATATCTGGAGCCCGGGACCAAGTGCGATAGAGAAAAAGGCTACGGCCATTCCATTGGGTTAGAAGGAATGCCACCAGGCTATGTCATCTCTTTCCCAGACTGACAGATGGATGTGGTGATGGAGCTCCTTGACTGAACTTGCCCTGTCTATCAAGCGCCTTAAGAAGGGACGGCCTAGCACAATTGCTTGGCAGCAATGCTGCAGACTGCCTATTAATGACAATAGCTCACGTTTGGTTCCAGTGTGGTGTTGAGACCAATGTTTGAGATGCCCTTTTATTTTATTAACTTTGTCGTTTGGTAAACGTAATTCAAGAGTTTCGGAATTTAAGATAAAACCCAAGAATGTTATCTCAGTAGCAGGACCCTCTGTCTTTTCCGTGGCTAAAGGGACCCCAAGTTTCTCACATAATTTAGAGCAGCTGTGTAGCATTTGAGCACATTCAGGCGACTCCGGCTTTCCCAGAATAATAAAATCGTCTAAGTAATGCTGAATTTTAGCCTCATTGCCATTGTTTACAAAAATGGACTCTAGCACATCACCAAACCTGGTAAATATTTGGGGGGCTGATCTCAGACCAAATGGTAAGGCCAGGTCCACATAAAAGTTTCCTTTCCAGGTCATTCCTAAAAAATGCCTATCCTGTGTTTGCACTGGGAGCAAGCGGTACGCCCTTTTTATGTCAAATTTTGCCATGAGAGTCCCTTTTCCAAGAAGCATGATCTTGGCTATGGCTTCCGGAATACCAGAGTACGAAACTTCTGCCCTTTCATCTGGGATGAAGTGATTCACACTCTCTTTTGGGGGGTATGATAAGTCAGTTATAAGACACCATTTCCCAACTGTTGATTTTGGGATTACCCCAAAACGATTTATAATCAAGTCGGGTAGTGGAGACTCCGAGAATGGTCCCGCCATTGTCCCTTGCTGTATTTCTTCCGCTAAATAGGAGTCGATTATCTCCGGCTTTCTAAAGGCAGACGCACAATTTCTTTTTGCAGAGCGAGGGGGGCCTCCTTCGAGTCCAATATTGAAGCCGAAGGTAAGACCCTGGAGTACCCATTTTGCATCCGGATGAGGAGAAGACTGCAAAAAATCACGCCACACGCAAAGTTTCAATGGTGTTATAACACAAGGAACAGGAAAAGTAAACGAATTATTACAATCGTTCAATGTCTCGGCATCTAGTCATTTTGTACGTTTTTTAATGATTTCCGGTGAAGGAGATCTTCGTCTTTTATTAGCTACAGGAGTCTTTTCTGCGGACTCCGTGGGGCAATCTAGCACTTTATGATCACCTCCACAGGCCAAGCAAACGTGCAAATATACGCAATTCTTCGCAAATTTGCAGATTTTCTTATTCCACGCGAAGCAAGGGGTTTTTCTTTTGGCGGATGGCGAAACAGCTTTCGTTTCTTGCCCCGTTTTTTGAACTCCCGCAGTTAAGACTGTAGACATATAAAGAGTGGGGTCTACAACAGACCAATGCGTATCGATGCGGTTAGCAGCTTGCTTTCGAAACGCTGAATCGTACGACAGCCATCCTGTACCAGGAACATCACGATGGGCTTTCGCGATAATCAAAAAGTAAGCGAGGAGCGAGGGAGCTAAGACCCCCATTACTGAGATGGCAGGCAAAGATTGTTGTGCTAGCCATTGCTGGGGCTGAGTTTCCCAAGCATTAGATGGAACATGGGTTGAATTTTGAAGAGGGAAGTCCATCGGCAGCAAGGTAGGAATTGTAAAACCTTGCATGGGTGCTGCTTTGCTTGTTTGTTCGGTAGTAGTGTGTGCAGGAAGCGTGCTTGACGCAACTTTTAAATAGTTTGGAGCTTGTCCGAAGGCCACCTGCCCTCCCTGTTTGGTCATGGACATAACTGCACTTGCTGCAGATTGTGAGTGATCACTATCCACATTCTGTCAGTTCTTACTCTTATCCTGTGCTGCAAGCACCTTTTTAAGGCTGTCTTCAATGATGAAGATTAATGAGTTACTTTATGATACAAAGACAAGAACTGTGTGTCCTTAAACATCAGCTTTATACTACTCTTGACGAAGCACTTGACTAGACTGATGGCAAACAACAGCAACAATCAGTGAGAATTTCCAACAAAGGAAGACAAGAAGGCACTTTTTCAGCATGGCCAAGAAATTTTCGTGAATTAAGACCAGTTATCTTATTGGTGGTTGGTTTCGAATGAAACTTACTTCATGAAAAACACCACCCAATACATGCAGGAATTTCGTGGAGAACAGCCAGATTTTCTAGGGATTTCTAGGCTGATAGGCTATCATAAAGAAAGCCTTAAAGACACTTAAGGCGAGTTGCACCTCAAGGATTATATAAATATAGCCTTACTTATCTCCTGATGTCCATTGACCTGGAATATTTTTGCTGGCCATGTCTTGTAATCACTCAAAGGTGAGAATAATCAATGTATTTGAAATTGAATTTGATTCTGAATTTGGTAAACTTCAACTTTACATTATTTGAAACGATTTGACTACACATACACAAATCGATAAACTTTAAAGGAAAGCATTTATTAGAGTAAAGCACTTAAGCATTTCAACGAAATTTCATGTTGATTTGATTAGTATCTGCCTTTCCTCTTCTTCGATGAAGGAAACGTGTTTAAGAATTACTTCGCCTGTCCTCATTTGGCAATGGCTGACAATAGCGGCCAATTGTGGCCATGCTACTAAAATACTGAAGTTAATAACATGGGGGTTTAAAATCAGGGCTAACTGCCGCTACGGCTAAAAAGCTCGCCATTAAAGGCCGTTTTAGCTTAACCCCATCTTAGCTTAACCCCAGACATAAAAAAATTGAGTGTAACGGCTTATCTCTGTTTGGTTGGCACTCAAATTTGAGGGAAGAAAAGTTAAAAGGCTCTGAGCAATCGACACTCACTCGGGGTTAAAAAAAAAACTACATTAAAGCAACGGAACTCAAAAACCTCATCTCTTTCTTCTTTCTAGATGACAAGCGTTTGCTTCGTGCAACCAACTGGTTTTTTGTCATCGGGAAGAAACCTTTGGAGCCTCCAGGAGCATTTTTTTGTTGTATTTATTTAACTTGTTTCTATTCATTAACATTTTGTTAAAAGATATTATATCAGAGAAAAAGCAATTTCTTAAATTTTTCTTGCGTATATAGGGTAGTTAGCTACTGTATGTGACGGCAGAGAAGATGAAAAATTCACATTTTAACGTAAAAAGGACAAATTTAGGCAAAAATAATTCTTTAAAAACACGTTCCTTTTGCGAAAAATGGGCGTTTCCGAAGAGCTGAAGGGCGTGGTGTTACAAAAATTTTCCGGACCCCCATATTTTTGCTCGCTTCGCTCGCGTAATAGCAACTAATTTTAGCTGCGCGCCGCCCCTGCAACAACTGCTGGCGAATCTCACCTACATACAAACGATTTACAGGCTGCATAACTGAATTTACATAGCTGATTGCCACAAATGGCGCGCAAACAGGAATGGGATACTAAAGACAAAATATAGTTTCTAGCCTGAAATACTAAAAAGGAAATATAACTTGTCACGTGTTCGAACGACAAATCTGTGTAGTTGAATCAAAGGAATGCCTACTTGCATCGTCATATTGAAAGAATCAACCTTTTCAATCTTTCAAGACATTTGAAACCGTTTGGTAGGAAACTAGAAATAAAAACCTTTATCTTGTTTACAATCAGGACACAAAATGAATATAATGAGCACAGTCAGCCTTTCTGTTCTTAATCTCTTGCTCAATGTCTAAATGAACCAGCCAAATTCTGCTTTTCTGGTTTCATCTCAAAATTGTTCTAAGTGTTTGTGGGAGGCAAAAGAGAAATGATGTTATGACCATCTACAGCACAACCTCTGGCTCCGCCACTGGCATCTATCTATTCTTTCTATCCATTTAATTGTTATTTCTTTGTAGAAACACGATCATAAAACGGTCTTGAATGCTACTCCAAATCGATCTGACCCTATTCTTCTCGGACAAGTCCCTCATGCTACTACTCATTCTCCCAAATTAATCAACAGGTAACCCCTATTATTTTGCAATCCACTATCTACAGATCTCACAGATAGCCTTCCATGCCCCTCACTGTCCTTCACAATACTTTGAAAACGTTTTATGCAGGCTGTTAATTGTAATTATCAACTGGAATTATCGTTTCAAGAGTTACTTATATATGTACCTGTACCATTAGATATATTGGCAAATTATAACATTATAGCATTAGTAATAAAAGCAAATGAAGACAAAAACAAGCATAAGATCTGAAGTAACAGTTCAATCTGAGCAAAAATAAAGATTTTTGCGCAAAGTATCATTAATGTCCGGTGTAACACTATATTCCGGCCTGTTTGAGACCTCAGCTTTAACCAACCGGGATATTTCACTGAGGCTCTTTGTCGAAGCATGCTCGTTTAGGTTCTTGCAAAATGACTGGATGAACCAGGAACCTTCAGTGGGATCACGAACTGCTAAATTTCCTGCAAAAATAGACATGTATCAATTATCATTTACAATTTATGGGACTGAAAACCGCCAGCGGAAGAACTAAGACGGGACAGAGATCACACTACTGTAGCGACTGCAAACATGCGTATAGGTTAATGAAAGATATTTTATTGACATAGATTATTTAAGTAGATTCAAAGGAACTGCCATGATTAGGAGTCATCAATGGTATATGTGTTAATTTATGTTTCCTGTCACCTGGAGGTGCTAAGGTAGTTCATGAATCGTTGAGACAGGAATAAGGCGCTCAATCAGCAGTGTAATTTCTAGCGGGGCTAGACCGTTCTGCCTAGTCCTCTCTGCTTTCTCTCTCCATACGAAAGAACCAACCAATCGTTACACTAGCACGTTGACTTTGACATTTCATTGTTCAAACGAGTACAGATTTAATAACATTTGGATCTGTTTCTTATTTTGTTTGCTTTTTAAATTTGAAGAAGATCCGATGCAGATCAAGATTACAATAGAACTGAATAAGTTGACAACTTCGAGTCCTGCAATGATATATGGGCTATTCTGTGCATTATTATTTGACAGTTCTTATCATCCAATGAAAAAGAGGTCCCCAGTAGTCCGAAACTTTGGTGGGTAAAATATGCTTCAGTGTTTAAAAATTAGTGCACTTTCAAATTCGGATTATTGCTATTGTAAACGGGCTCTTAATGCTCTGAAATGTTTCAAAACCTGAAGAAATTTGTGTCGTATTTGGCCACTGCTGTCTCGAACGAAAGAATTGATCAGTTTTAAACTCAAGGAAGTAAATAAAACAAGAAGATAGCAAAAGAGAAATTGGAGGGCCTCTTAGGTAAAGAATCTTTGAGGTTTAAGGATTATGAATATCAGATATAACGTTGAAAGGAAGGGTATGAGGTCGGTTCTGGCAGGACAGCTTTAGAAACTACGACCTTCAGCTTTCTATGCCATTGCCTTACCAACTAAGCTAATAAGTCTGAACAATCGGTCCCTATGCCCAACTCCGATTGCACATGCAGGTGACTTGAATAATTGCAGAGAGCAATTACTCCAAGGAGAAAGGGCTTCACAAACTCTCTTAGCCAATCATCGCTAGAGACAGCAAATTGCAAGGTCAAAATTCTATCGATTGGCTCCCTGCCCTCCCCCTCTACCTACGCCTCCGACATCTCTGGAACGTCTACAGCAACGTTCACTATTCAGGAGATAATTCAGTAACATCAAATGAAATATTCACATAAAGAATGCGAGAGATTAACAAGACAAGTGACGGCTGGTAGACTAAAACATAACTTAGCAGCATTGGCGAAATTTTGACTTGCAGGCGCTGTGGCGGCGTCGTGTAACCCAGCTAACTCTTGCTGTTGGGAGTTTAGGGAAATCAGGGTCGAGTTCTCGTAAGTTCCGAGATCTTAGTGGCTGGCGCTAAGCACAGTTCTCAACTATTACATTCACGAAAGTAAAATTCATCACTTATATTTCAAACCTGGTGTTGTAGCATGGCCAATGAAAAAGTCACAATCTTCTGGAGGTATCTGTCTTTTCGTGAGCACATCCGAGCGGATTGATTCCAAATCTTTAAAAATTTCGTCTGCAGAAATAATCAAAAGGGAAATAGAAAATTCGATTACAATGTGGGAGCAACCAAGCTCAACTCATACGTTCAGCTATAGATTTTTTAGAAACTCGACTCCGTTGAATTTTTCTATGATTATAATTTTTAAAAATATGATTTTGACCTCCACAGAAAGAAGCGTTCTTTCAGGTTTTTTTTTAAGAAAAATTTAGAATTGCACATTATCCTCATAAACCAAGTGATATAAGATGATGAAAATATAAAAAATGCACTGTAGACATGCTGTACACTGTAGACTTCCAGAAAATTTCCAATTTTACGCGTCTAGATGCACAATCTGACTATGAGACCATGCCATTTTACCGACAAAGCAACGAATTCCCTGTTCATTATTCGATACAGAGCAGGAAATACTTTGTTAATGTGAATTTTTTTTTATGCCAATTTTTCAACGGTGCAGTTTATCTTTTAGAACTGCACAAAAAAATTTAGAACTGCACATTTTGTGCAGAACTGCAAAACCATGCGATCTTTGACAAATTTTTTACAAATAATCTTGGTTGTACAAAAGTTGAAGCATTTTCGGGACTATAAGCTATGCTCCTGTAGAAACTTCAAAGTAGCTAAAGTTGTTCCTTTTCTACGCGGGGTTGAAGATTTCATGCCTTTTCTCGAGTCTATTGCAAAAACGAGATTACCGAAAATGGGCTACAAGGCCCTAAGCTGCTGGTAGTTGCAATCGTCGAATCACATCATAAAGGAATAAAATCTAGCTACATCTTACACTGATATTGAGTGTCGAGAACCTTTCTTAAGACATTGAAACGGGCTAGGCTAATACCAGTGGTAGCTAGATGCCGAAAATGAAACACATGCAAAAAAATTGAAACTTCTTGAGAATATCGTACATTCAACATGATCTTAACCCTAATCCTACCGGGGGGGAGTGGAATCCACCCCCCTCAAGCTTTTCTTGAAACTGCTCTGTTGTGTAATGGATGTAAGCTTGCAAACCAGACTGACTTTAAGCCTATATGTATAAGCTACAATGTGATACAAAAAAATCCCCAAAATATCAACAATGGGTCACGTGACATTGCCTTATATGGAAAGCGGTCATGCCAAAACCACATATAAATACCTATTTTTACCAGTAAATCTTATCAGAATTGACTGATTCTTTGCAAGGTAATAGAAAATAGTTACTAGCTACATAATGTAAAGAAATTTCCGGATTTCTATTTATATTAAGGAAGGTCAATTTTTGACTGACGTCGATAACCTATTTTGATTATGATGTCAAAATGACGTCATAATAGAAGTGGGAGACGCCCAATTTACCAACATTACCCCTAATACATTGGTCAATGCCTGTGCCAAGTTTGATTGCTCTAGCTCTACTGGACAGCAATTTATGGAGGGGGGGTGGAAACCCCCCCCCCCCGGCTGTGGTAGATCAAAAAGCCCGGTAGGATTAGGGTTAAAAGCGAGTTGGTACTGCAAAGTTAGCTGTTTATCTTGCAAAATATCTCGTTTTCGGTTATAAAGTACGAATAGCATTGCATTGCTTATAGGTAACTCAACGTGGATTTCATTCCTTCTTGCCATTCTTCTTTGTAATGAAAATCATCATTGGGTATTCCTAAACTGATGTTGCTGAACAAACTTGAAACAAACCTTTGATTTGCGGAGGAAGATTTTCAAACCTTACGTCATTGAAGTCCATTGACTTCACGTCAAGATCTGTAAGTGAAATTACAATTCAAATTAATAAAACAAGATCTTGCACTTTAGATGCCCAATTAGATCCCTATGCACTCAGGCTTCAGTGAAAAGCTAATACAACAAAATTCACCATTTAAACATTACAGACTACACTGATTTTGAATTCAGTGCCGCAATTGCCTGCAGTATTGTAACGCGTTTAGAAACATTTATATAGTCCGTTAAGCTTCATATAAAATTGAAGTTTTCATAAACCATTGCAATGTTCTTTAGTGCCTATGAACAATTACAAAGTAGACCATTGGAAGTTCAATAAAATGATAATGATAGTTATGAATTGAAATCTTTTTCAAAACGGATATACTGAGTTAGTAGAAATGAACCTAAAACTAAATTTACTTTGTGTCAAATTGCTTTATTCTTTTATTCAGTTTTCTTCGTCTGCACTCTACCATATGTATATATATACGATACGAATAGAGTGCAACAGATACTTAATTATTAGAGCTGCCTGCTAGTGAAAAAAACTTCAAGATAAGCCCCTGTAACACGCAGGTTGGCTTAGAGCTGTTTCTATTTTGTCATATATTTCATCCTTGTCTCAGGTCAGTCGGAAACTTGAGAAACCAATTAGTCATGAATATGTAAGGATAATGATAAACATCGAAAGATGTTAGAAGATAGCCCTGGAATATTCTTCTCTACATCTACAAATTCAGTTGAACTGCTTTAGAAGATTACTCTACCTGGAACATCAATAGATTCTTGCTCTTCATATCTTTTCCCATTGCTGCCATCATCATCAAAATGAATTCCGTCAAAATCCCTTCCGTCTATACTATCTTGCCTTGTTAAGTTTTTTGTATTGAAATTTTCTCTACAGGCTTGAATAAGGAAAATTTTTGGTTTTCCACGTAATTGAGGGCATCTGCTACTGCCAAATATCTTTCTGATTTCTTGCTCGGCAATAGACTTTTCGTCGCTACATGAGATCCTTCCAAGAGAGCCATGACTTAAAATGCAACATACAAATGCGTCATATCGATCCCTGTATCCTTCTGCAATTCCTTTTAGCTCGTCCAGCAGCTGCTTTGATTCAACATCTGGGTTGATCTGAGTCGTGAAATTCAATTTTTTGAAAGTCTCCACCAAACTGTCTTCGTCTTCTTTCGTCCCTTCTCGAACTCTTCCATCGGCATATTTCCTGTTCGAGAATATTATACATTTCCCTGTCTTGTCCTTATCGTTTCTCATGTAGTAGGACTGCAAAGAAAGAAGGAATAAAGAACGTCGGGGAAAGTTCTTAAATCGTGCATTTTTGTAACCATATTAGCTTTAAAATTTAACATTCTCCTATTCACACTATTCCACTAACTCTTGTAATTTCGAATTTGTTTGGAATCCTAGAATTGTTCGGTTCAGTTGTTAAATCATTTCAAAAAGAATAGCTTGTTTATCTTTTTTTCAAATATATAACTTTCGCCAAGCAAGCAAATTATGCAAACAATTTAACTTTATTAACAGCGATCTCATTCACGTTGCAAATTTTTGTTGATACCTGAACGAGTAAAGGAGATGAAGAAGAAGTCGTCGATGAAGAAGTGCTTCAGCTGTGTCTAGCATTTACTCTGTTGTTCGGCACGTCCTTCTGAGCACAGGCTTGTCATTGCAAAAATCTATTTCCATACTATCTACCCCAGGTCTGCCAAATTTATCCTTTATTGACAATGCCTTCACGGTCCTAGATAGCTACATTGTAGGGGCTAGGGCTAGTTTATGACCTGCTGTCTTTACCTATGTTGAAATTTTCTCTAGCAGATTGACTGTGCTTTAACATGAAATGAATGCTGCTTTTGCCCAGCTTTAGGAATTTAAATGATGGTAATGCTCATTTTGATCCGATATTCTATACGTGTGCGGTACTCGAAAACACAGGACTGCGCTTAAGAAAATGAGAATTTCGATGTACTTCTCTTCATATGAGGAAAAACAGAGCGATATTTGAAATCTTTTTATATACTTTTGTTTTGCTGAATCAACCTAGTTAAGTGAAAGATCTCCATACTTGCGAGAGCGTCAGCCCTTATTGCGCCGACCCTGAGAATTTTCAGAGCTTTATGATTTTGTGCGAAAAACAAGTGTGTAAGGAATCGTTTGCGCTCTACTTTTTTCTGTAACATATCTTTTACTTTTTGACAACTTGTTGTTGGTGTTGTTGCATTGGGTGTAACATGTGACATGATATTTTGAATTGTGAATCTGGCGGAGGACCGCTGTCACAGCACTCTCCAAACGACTCAGGAAATACCTTGAAATGAAATCTGGAAGAGACAATGTGGTATTGAAAGAAGGAGTAGACGATTATTCTTGAAAGTGTGAAAACCTGGAGTTTGGCGGGTACATTCTAAATACGATTTTTCTTCATAAAACCGCATCAACTCTATCGTTTGATTATTTCTCAATGGAAGATATACTTTGTTTTGAATGTTGTTTTGAATTTGGTCTTGATCAAATCTAAAGAGCCAGAAAGAACCCATTTGTAGTTTCTAACCTATCTTTCTAAAAAGTGAAATTGATCCCGGACAGGGTTTCCTACAAGATGTAAGCAAGTTGCTAAGCAGCATGTGTGCTACTGCAGTTCCGCAGGTTACTTGTAGGATGGTCAAAATGCTAGAAGCCAGTTAGGTATTTGATTAAAACCAAAGCAAAAATTATGTAGACTTTTAGATACAAAAACAATGGTTTTGAAAAAAATTACATCATCATATAGATAGGAAAGGAAATTGAAAGTTTGCAGGACATTTGAAAAAAAATCGAAACAATTAGGACAGTTATCAAAAAAGATGTAAGCAAAACAATACCTCGGCTTTTTCTCGAGCATATTCCTTTATAACAGAAGATACTTTTTTCAATGTATCTTCATCCCTCACTGAGGTTATGCTAAGACATTTGATGGCTTTGTGGTGCTCCTTTAATTTTATGCAAGCAAGTGCAGCGATCACTGCACCTTGCCTTCGCTTTTCGACGTCTTTGATGAAGTAGACATGTGTAGGAATATCTTTAGCAACAATATCTGAGCACAGTGAAGGAGTGCTTTTATGGCATGCTAATTGCTGAAATATTGCCATTATGAGGTTACAGGATACACGGTCCCCAAATTTCTTAACGGCTGCCTCTTTAATATCTTTGTCGGTTACGTTTTTCATGAACAATAACAGCTTTTCAAAGGTCTCTATAGCATTTTCTGGCTTATCCCAAGAAAGATAAGCCAAGCCTACTTCCATCAAGACAGTGAGCTTAATGTTCATGTCTTCATCCATTATTGCAACTGTCATCAACCTGACAAAGCATCTAAAGGCCTTCTGGAATTCCTTGTCAGCGACGAATGATTTTGCCATCCAGAAGAGACCCTTGGCGTACTTTATGGTTTCATACTCATCCTTCAATTCTTCTGCTGCTGCAAGAGTCATTTGTGCTTGAAGATACTTGCCACTCTTAAACAGTTCTATGCCTCGTTTCAAATTAACCGAATCATGGTCCGACGATCCGTAAAACGAGTCTTGTTCTTTTTCCATTGTACCAAAGTTTAGCAGCAATGGCAAAGTGCTAAGTAAAAATGAAATTGCTTCAGAAAAAATTAGATTAACAAAGAGAAAGTTATGTGAGCACAATGTTTCATTCAAGTAGTTATTTGATGACGTAAGCAGAACAAATAGACTTTATTTTCGCAATGTCATTTCATGAATGATAACAGGCTACTGTCACCAGGTCAGTCTGGTTTCAGAGATCTCGATCAAACTTGGCGTTCTAAGGCCTCGTCTATACGGATATTTTTTCAAAAAGTTGCGGTTTCATATCAGTGAAAACGTTTAAAAAATTTTGCGTACACTATGGCGTTTTCGCTGTCTACATGGAAAAGATAACGTCCTGTCTTCTGAACTTTGAATTTTGAAATTCAATACTACCCATCGACTTATTGTTGTTGCTGCATCATTTTCAAACATTAAAGTTTTCGTTGTCCACAAGGGAAATTTCGTTTTCAAAACATTCCGCTCTGGAAACCTTATTTAAATGTTGGCGTTTTCAATCGCAGATTTACCGTAACACTTTAAACGTATCCCTATAGACAAAGGGTAAAAATTCATACCAGTATTAATATTCCCTAATTAATAATCGGACATTTTGCGGATGATTGTTTTTGTGAGTTAACTTAGAGAGAGGTCTGTAGTGTGTAGCTACATACATACCCATGCACGACCCAGAAAATTATCAATTGCTGCGATTACGTGAAAATTCGCTAAATTCGGAAGAGCAATATAGTGGCTTGGGTTCTTGAGCAAATATGAGTAAAGAATGATATAGACACATCTCATCTTATTTTGAAAAGCAACTAGTCAATAAGTTTTTAAAATATCATTCTAACTAACTATAATAAAATCCTGTTTTGTAGCATTGTTTTCATGGATTTTTTTATGCCTAAAAAATTAAATGTGATAAGATACCAAAACTTTATGATCTTTAACAAAAATTTAATTTTAGGCCCATAAAAAGTGATAATCAACGAAATCTGGTAACAATCTTGCCCCCTTTCCACAAACTCTGTGTTCCTTTGTTTTGTAGCATTGTTTTGATGGGGTTGCTTATTCCTAACACATTTAATGTGATAAGATACGAAAACTATATGATGTGAAACAAAAATTTAATTTTAGGCCCATAAAAAGTGATAATCAACGAAATCTGGTAACAATCTTGCCCCCTTTCCACAAACTCTGTGTTCCTTTGTTTTGTAGCATTGTTTTGATGGGGTTTCTTATTCCTAACACATTTAATGTGATAAGATACGAAAACTATATGATGTGAAACAAAAATTTAAGTTGTTGAAGCAGAATCTTTTTGAAAGTCGCCACAGCAAATCGGCTTTTCTGTGAATTTTTAACCAATTTTAATGGAATTCGGGTTCACAGGGAGATCCAGGTCAATATTCTTGCGCATGCACTGCTTGATTGAATTTGACCAAATCATTCTTCTAAGTTGAAAAGACATTGTGTTTATCGATAATCGTGACGTTGTAGCTCTATACAACCGTAAAACAAATAAATTAACTGTATTGTAGTCTATTACATTATGCAGAATACTTACATGGAAAGTGTCAGTAAGAGAACCAAATAGAACTCGAATCCTTCTCCGAATTAGCTATAACTGCGACAGCTGGACAATGAGGTAACAATCCACTAGCATATGATTGCAGAAAGATTGCGGAAATTTTGATGTTTGCATCTTTTATTCGTAATGTTCTAAACAAGTTTATGGTTAACTGGGCGAGAACAAGAACAACAAAATATTTCTTTCAAATTCTTTAATAGGCATATTGAAATTAAAAGCAGAAACGAAAGACGGGAATTTGAAAGGAGAAAAGCACCATTAATATGCGGAGTCGTGGAGAGTCAAAGGAACAGGACCTTAAACCCTTAAAGGATATAAGACTGTGGACCTTGCAGCGGAACCAAATGAAATCTCTTCTTCTCTGGTAGCTTTTTCGTCTACAATTTTCCCAGTTTAATTTTTTCGATTAAGGCTTGTATCATTATTGTTTATTCGCTTATTGCTTATTTATTAGTTTCCTCTTTCAAGGACGACATATGCCAGGTTTTTGCCTGATTGAAACGCTGACAATATATCCTGATATGAAAGCAACGTCACTGCAGAAGCTAGATAGTGAAAATAGAGAGTCATCAAGATAGAGAATAATCAAGATAGAGAAAATGTCTTCCCATGCCCCAGCTGGGAGTTGCGTCTCACCATAATATGTGTTAGCGACTTTGGAAATAATATTTGATTTCCCGTAATTGCGTCTTAAATTTCTATTCGATACTCATTCTGTCATTCTGTTGTTCCGCTATTCCGTCATTTCGTATGTTGTGTTTTTAAGATAATTTTTCTTGTTTCGTTGTCTGGCATGAGCATATTATGCCTATTATGCCAAACTAAAAGGAAAATTGTGCTTGTATTATTCTCGTTCAGGCAACCATAAATTGTAAAAAGCAGACTCAACAAAGAGAGAATTTCAATCTGTGATATCTTTTTCATTATATAACTGTGAAATTGCAGTCGATTTAGAAGACCAGTTTGACTTTGAGCTGCATTTAAGTGCTTTTTAACTTGACTCACAACTGGAATGTAAGTATACTTCATATCACAAACTACATTTGGAAATTATTTTTCAACTGAACTTGCGAGTAACCAATCTGAATGCAGGCATGATCAGGTCATACTCATACACGTCAGGGCTGGGATCGTCTTTGCTCTGCCTGTCTGCTTTTCTGTTTTCCTTTTGTCTACTCTTTTTGTTCTTAGCACTACCAACAAGCAAGGCTTTAGATTATTCCTGATGTACTCCAGAAATACCGTAAATCGTCGAATCGCCCCCCCCCCGTTGAATAAGCCCTCCTCTCGAATTAGCCCCACTCAAGAGCGAGGAATTGTTGATAAGCCCCCTCCCCTCGAGTAAGCTGCTACACCTGACATGTTGGTGTTAGCCTTTGAGTCCATATTGGCAATGCGGCATACGACAATGCCTTTTCCTGTCTAGTATACCATTACCAACAATCCTCGTCATAAATGTTGGGACACTTAGCTTTTTTTCAAAGTTTTCTCTTCCACCAATCTTACCCCCTCCCCCCCCGACTCAATGTTGGGGAAATATCAGGCTCATCAGTTACTCCAACATTGAGTCGGGGGGGAGGGGGTCAATTACTCTATTAGAACGGGATTTTGAAGGGAAAATGGCTAATTTAGAGGTTTACTCGGTGAGATCAAGAATCTCATGTTGCGGATGGCGAAGTGTCCCCAATGTTTTTGGCGATGATTGTAGTTTACAAAGCTGTATAAATGGATGGCAATATAAGACTGAAGTTTTTTTTCAGATCCAGAATAAAATGGCTGCTTTCTATATTGTTGCTTACAAAAGCATTTGTTTTGATCGTGAAGCTCAAGGACTGAATCCAGACCAACAAGATTATGCTGAAATTGAGCTTGCAGTTGCTGGCAATGACCAAAGTGATGCTTGCAAAAAGGCTGATTCAAAGAAAAGTGCAGCAATTGTCTTTGACGCCAAGAAAAAGGAGTCAGTCTATAGGAATGCGAAATGCACAGACAAAAAGTTTGAAAAATTACAGAAGTGCGCGAAGGACAAGCTGTGAGCCTTGTTTGCCTGATCACTTCAGCAATAAACTTTTTCAATTAACAGCCTCACAGAATTTTTGACATTTAAATTCTTTACCTTGTTATGTTCTTAGTTTTATTTTATTGCTGTTGTTTTTTGTAGCAGTTGTTGTTAAAGCAATAGGCTTTGTAAGAGCAAAATTGTTTTTTATTCTTTAGTTCCGACACAAGTAAATGCAAATGGCATATTTTCAACACCAATCAGCTTACGAAGACAGCCGAATGACCATTTGAATTAGCTGCAGGGCCCAAGTGGAGAAAACGACCTCTTTCTCTCAACATAAAGCAGGCTTTTTGCTTTTTTTTGTGGACAGATTCTAAACACTGAAGTGAAACAACGAGCTCGCTGTGCCAATGATTTGAAAGCAATTCTTGCTGTCACTTGCGCAATTCACCCATATAATCTTGGTGATGTAGTAAATGTTTTTCTGTTGCCTTCGCATTTAACAGAAATAGCAACAGAATGGCGACAAAATGTGTCAACACATGTCATAATGTGTGGCGGCACATTATAGAGGCCCCCAAGGGGGGTGCAATATCCCGCAATCACGCGCAATTTTTCGACGATTCACGCAATCACGCACGACCAAACTTCATTTTCACCCGCGTACAACTTCAGGCGTTGCTCCGCGAAATTTTGAGCAGGATCTGTATTCAGACTGCTTAACTTTGTATATCTAAATGGTTGGCCTTGAAAAATTCTTTCCACGACGAGTTTGTAACAGGGAACACACAATAAGGGACTTCATTAATTCATCATATGAGAGAACGACAGAAATATTGTTAGCTGACAATAGTCGATGGATAAAAGGGCATTCCTGCATTCAAGCAACCTCTCAATTATGTCGCCAGCGCTGTAAATTACGAAATCACGAGCCGTACCGAAGCATTTCACGCGACATGCAGGAGTTTAGATTCACGCCCAAAAATTTCTCGTTTCACAAAATTTGGCATGAAAAATGGTCAAATAACGCATCACGCAGAACCGCTTGGGGGGCCTCATTATAATATCCGGTCGATCTTTTCCCACCCCATTTCAACCCCACTTTTCGAAAAGGCGGGCGCTTTGCAGAACCAGCAACGGTAGTTCGGCCACTAGTACGCTAAACTAATAAGAATAGGATGTCTAATCAACAGTATCTATGTTAATTCATTTTCTTTTTATCAGAAGAGGAGCTCGTTTCATTCTATTCAATTTTACCCGAAATGTTTCTCAACAAAGCTTCGAGGATCGCTTCGACAATGAAGATACCTAATCAATTTTTCCCTGAAAAGATCGGCTCCCACTTAGTGCTCCCAAAATGCTTATTGGGAAGACCGTTATTTCGTTTATTCAAAATCGTCGAAATAGATCTCATATGCTCAAAATATTCTCCACTTTTTAATACAGCTCTAAAGTTAAGTAAAGTTGCAAAATTTTCTTCAAAATCCAGTTTGTTTTAATTACTACAGATCCTTACAGCTGAGAACTAGAAATTTGATAAATTGAAAAATGATACAAATGTCAACAAAACTTCAAATATGTCCAAGATATATAAACTCATCATCAATGGTTGATTCGTCGGTAACATGTCCAATGTGTTCTGTTTGCGTGTCTTGATCATGCACACGCGTCATCAGCTTGGCTGATTTTATTTCTTCAACTGTCTCCATTAACCTTTAAATAGAACAATCTTTGTGCTTTAATACTGTACAATATACATTACACTGTATTTCCTGGGGGCCAAAGCCAATGAGGGGTTGGGGGCAAGTGACTAATCATGGATTTTGATTTAAGGATTAAGAAAAGCAAAAGAGTTAGCAAAATGATGGTTATAAATAAGCTAAGACAGGGAATTAAATATTGGCAAAAGATGAGGAGAACTATTCAACCAGAAACAGTGGTAAGTCTGTGGCGGAAAACATAGCCAGTTGTAAATCACAGAAAATACGTTAATCAGAAATATGAAGCTTAAATGGCATTGTAATTTGAACAAAATCAGCACAGAACGGGAACGGACTGGCAACGGAACAGGAACGGGAATGCGGGAACGGGAACGGAATGGGAACGGAATGGGAACGGGAACGGGAACGGGAACGGAACGGGAACGGAACGGAATGGGAACGGAATGGGAACGGAATGGAACGGGAACGGGAACGGGAAATGGGAACGGAATGGGAACTTTTTAAAAACATCATTTAAATCTAAGTCTTGGTAACTAATCATAATAACATGTAAACATATTGTACGTGAATGTGTATATAATTCACTAAAATTTAGTAAAGCATTTAAGATGCAACAACATGCAACATCATGTGACATAGCCCTGTGTTATTTTGTTATTGTGTAAAATGATTTCCTATATATAAGCGTTATTCATTTTTGAATTAATCTCAAATATATTGCTACTTATTTTTGCTTATTTTGTTGTCAGTTTCTATCGTTATCAAGTATAATGAATGCAATAATTTCATTCATAAATACGTAGTTACGTCACACCTGAGAAGTGATTATTATCAAAGGTTAAACAGAAAATCATTAATTCCTCCGTACGTCGACTGTAATTTTTTCTATTTAAATATCAAACTCAAGTCCAGTTATTTTTCATGGTTCAAAGCAAAAGTACTTTTTATGTTTGAGGAATGAAAAATGTGTGGATGAGTTTTGGCAAGCTGGAAGGAATAAATCTACCAAGATACCTAGAATTCAGGAGTTTTGTAACAAAAGAAAGGAATTTCTTTTCTCTATGTAGGGATTTTTATTCTCTATGTACACAATGAAAACCATCATTTCATTGAATCAATGAGTTCCCTATTGATCTGCCCTCTGTACTTAGCCTCATAAACTTTTGTTCATGGAAAGCTCTGCTCTGATGCACCTAGAGATGCGCTTCTTTCTTTGATCGAATCCTTTTCTGCTCATGCTGTGTAAGCTGTAAATGTCTTTAGTCTTACACAGTGGTCAAAATTTCGATTTTCTCTCAGTTTCCAAGTGTTTAGTTGCCATACCAGTTATCTGTTGTTCCTTGCACAGAACTTAATATCATCGCGACTCCTTTGTTCTCCATAATTTGTTTACGACTCAATTAAAAGCAATTTAAAGTTAAAGCAATTTGTCCATGTATCATTAAAAAGCTGAAACATTAAAAACTCAGGAACACTCCGGAAACAGAGGGAATCACTGGAATATGCCGAAACGCATAAGAACCAATAAGAACTCGAGGAAACCATTAGGAACTTGAGGAAACTAAGAAAAGAAGAGAGAATCAGTGAAAATCAGCGCAACCAGGTGATAACAAGGGGATCTGGCGGCTGACAAAGGAAAAAAGTAGGAATCAGAGCCTCCGAGGGGGCTAAAAGCTGGATTTGGTTTTAGTGGGAATCAGAGTGAACAAGCGGATAAGAGCCGAGAAGAGTTGCATTTCTATTCTATTCATTGCGATTTCATGGGCATGATCTCATTTGTCAAACATGGCTAATGGGTACCTTTAATTCAGTATCAGTTTAGCATTTTAAAATTATCAAAATTGTGCTGATTTTTTTGGATTCTTTTCAAAGGTTAAAACAAACATGCTAATCCTGCAATTTTTGGAGGGGCAAAGAAGAGCGAAAATTTCTTTCTTCGGGGGGGCAGTGCCTTGTTCCCCCCTTAGCTTCATGCCTGTCAAAAGTATTGAAATTAACATTTTTGTTCTCTATTTAGATCCGTTAATTGAGGGTTCAAACGAAAAACTCATTAATCAGTTCATTTAGTTCTTTCTTCAATGCATGATCATCAGAAGAGCCGACGTGCTCGTGATCTAGATTTCAAGATACTTTAAAGACCCTTTACATTGTGGACATCCTTGCTACAAGTTATATTTAACAAAAATTGGAAATACATTGAAAGTAAATAATGCCATTGTTAACCCAAGTTATCCTTCACAGGAGTCACATCAATCAAAAGGCGGTTTCGAGTATCAAATTAAATCTTTTGACATGTCCGATTGTAAACTCGTTATGCAATTATGGTACGTGAAAATCGCAGTGGTAGTGTAATTTTGAAGCTTGAACCCAACATTTGATTTCTGAAAGTTCTATGAAATATCAACTGTTGCTGTAAACCTTCATGAAAATAACTGGACTCGAGTTTGATTTTTGAATAAAAAAAATTACAGTCGACGTAAGGAGGAATTAATGATTTTCTATTTAACCTCTGATAATAATCCCTTCTCAGGTGTGACGTAACTACGTATTCATGAATGAAATTATTTTATTCATTATACTTGATAACGATAAAAACTGACAATAAAATAAGCAAAAATAAGTAGCAATATATTTGAGATTAATTCAAAAATGAATAACGCTTATCCATAGGAAATCATTTTTCCCAATAACAAAATAACATAGGGTTATGTCGTATGATGTTGCTCCTTAAATGTTTTATTAAATGTTAGTTAATTATATACACATTCACGTACAATATGTTTACATGTTATTATGATTAGTTACCAAGATTTAGATTTAAACGATGTTTTTAAAAAATTTCCCATTCCCATTCCCATCCCCGTTCCCATTCCCATCCCCGTTCCCATTCCGTTCCCATTCCGTTCCCGTTCCCATTCCCATTCCCATTCCCATTCCCGTTCCCGTTCCCATTCCCATTCCCGTTCCCATTCCCGTTCCCATTCCCGTTCCCATTCCCATTCCCATTCCCATTCCCGTTCCCGTTCCCATTCCCGTTCCCATTCCCGTTCCCATTCCCGTTCCCGTTCCCTATTTTAGTAATAGCCATTTTATTTGCTTTTCACGTCAATCGCACGAGCTACTTTTCTAAATATTTGTAGGGATTAACTAGTTAGCACCCTCCTTTTCCCGTGTACATGGTCTTTTTTGACATTTCTGCCAGCCTTATATTCTAGTAAGGATGAAAAGGGCCGCTCAATTAGTATTGGGATGCTCGCGAGCATCCCAATGTTAATTCAATTTCTGTTTTCGCTGTGATACAAGTCGTCGAGGATTAAGGTTTGCAATCTCCGAGCAACCTCTTTGCTCTCGTTTCGCTCATTTCTATTTTGGTGGCTTTGCTGCTTTCCTGGCTGCTCATTCATCCATATCGCTCAAAGAAGGATGGTGCAAATGAACTGGCGCTTTGAGGTCCAAATCTTGGTCGTATCAATGGCGTTGGAAATCCATGCATTCGAAATCGCGGTGGTGCATGCGAATACGAAAATGGAGTACTTGTTCTGTTGTAACTTGGTGCCATAAAAGATTGGGGCTGTGTAGAAAAACGGTCTGGTTCCTGAGAATCTTCAAAGAATTCCGTATCTTGAGCCAACGAACCTTCATTTTCAGAACAATGCTGATTAGCAAAGCGTCTAAAATCAGCCATTTCTGTCGTACAATCTACAAGTACACTCGCTTGATAAATGAAAGCCTTTTGGTGATGCGACCATTTTTCAGCATCAAATAGACAGGCGTAATAAGCCAATTATCAAATCAATTATCAGGGCTAAAATTGATTGACAGGTCTATTTTAGATGTTAGAACATTTTAGAAGGAAGCGATGGCATGTGGAATTTATGGCAGTACTCCCTACTGTTTTGTCAGGAATTTTTGGTCTCGTGTACATGGGGCCAATTACATATCGATATATTGCCAATTAACGGCATTTGGGACACTCACTCGGAAAAAGCACATTTGGTCAGCCGAAGAATAACGAAACAATACCCTCAGCTCGGGATAACAATTTTCAGTGAATAAAGATCCCATTTTGTCTAACTACACCTCAAGTTCAGATTTAGGACAGACTACAAGGGCCCGATGGATTTACGTGATTTTTAGATTTATTTTTTACAAGTATTGGATAAAAAGAATACGTATTTCTTTTTCGCTAGCAGGTTTTATCAGGGGAGCTTGTGAACATTCTGTTCCGTTCTGATGAAGTGAAGTCTGCCACAATATTGGCGGAAGGATTTGCTTTCCACAAAAGAGGAAAACAACTCCTTAACTTTCCTTGATTTTTTGCAGAAAGAATTGAAATGAATTTCTTACCAGAGTATATCAGTAGGCGAGCTTTAGAGACCTATGCATCTTTGTATTAAGGACACACTGTTTACAAGAAGGATGAAATGAAGCCCCATACAAGCCGCCAGAATAGTTATTGAGTGACAGCATCATTTTCTCTGGAAATGAGCAAAACCGAACTGAAATATTTAAACAGCAAAGGAAAGAAAGAAGATGCCCTTTTGTACCACTGAAGCCCAATAAATTTCTAAAATCCTCCTCGGTACTTGTGATGCCACTCCACAGAACTAATAAAATAAATTCACAACACAAAACATCTGTTTTGAACTGATGAAATCTATCCATGATAGTGAATATCTTGCAAAGTACTGGTAATATCCTTGCACGGTATAGGAGCATCCTCGATGAAATTTATGCCATCACTCCACTTTATGGATCATCCTATATTGTACTGATTTTATTCCTCCACTGTACTATACTCTTACAGAAATCAAAAGAATCCCCTGCCTGGAATAAAATAAATCCTCTTTTCCTCGCCTTCAAGATACATATTACTGTTATCATACAAACCTTTTCATTTTGGCATCCAGAATATCATTCTTTGATGTGTTTCTAAAACAACAATCAAAGAAAAAATTAAAGTTGATTAACAGGGAAATTGAATTTGAGACCAGCATTTCTCGTCTAATTTGGCATATTGCATCTCCTCGACCCTCTCTGAATCCTTACTGAGCCCTTCAAGATGAATCTGGTTTGGAATTGAATGGGATAATTATCAACAACATAAGATTTGCTGATGGCAACGTATTGCTTGCTAGCACAGAAGACGATTCACAAAGAATAATTAATAAGGTAAATGAAAGCTAGCATATGGTATGGAGTTGAATGCCAACAAGACCAAGGTCATGCACAACAGCCAGGGTCGAAAATCGTAATCAAATCAAATGGAGTAGCATTAGATCAAGTAAAGCAATACAATTATCTTGGCACACAAATTACAGAAGACGCTAATGCTACACCTAATGCTAGATGCTAATATTGTAAAGAAATCATTCTGGGAATTAAAGGAACTCATGAAAAGCAATATTAATATGAATATTACGAAAAGGTTACTGAAGACATACACATTTCACAGTTAACGTACGGTTGTGAAGCATGGACAATAGGTAAAGAAGCTTCAAGAAATATAAATGCATTTGAAACATGGTGTTACCGCAGAATATTATAAATTAGCTGGATGAAGAAAGTTACGATCATAGAGATATTTGACATAATAAAAGAAAAACCAAATCTATTAAGGCAAATCGCCAAACGTAAATCGTCGTTCTTTGGTCATATAGCAAAAAGCCCAAACCAAAATTTGTTAATGAGGGTCGTATAGGGGTTCTGGGGAACATGGGAACAAGCCCCAAAATGGCTTAGGGAACAGGGAACATTTGCATAAAGTTAGGGGAACAAGGGAACATTTTGCACATATTTTTCAGGGAACACTCTGAAAATTCCACAAATCTCAAGGGAACAAATTATAATTTTCTAAGGGAACAGGGGAACAAGGACCCCCCCCCTATACGACCCTCGTTAATCAACATTACAGAAGGATTTATAAAGGAAAAAGAGCAAAGGGTGGACCTTGGAGGATGTGGACAGACGACACCAAAGAGTGGGCCAATATAAGGGAATATGGCCAATTGAAAAGAGAAGCACAGAACAGAGAACAGTGGAGATCCATGATACGCAACCTTCGGACTTACGAGGACGCATCTTCAATACAATTTTTTGTCTTCCAACAAAAGTTTTAAAACGGTCACTGAAAGATAGCTACAAAAAATGGCTGAGGGGCCTAATCAATACTATTGTCATAATCCAGGCAACCAAGTTAAAATCATTTAAAAGCCAATAGGTGAGATTATTATAAAGTAATTATTGACAATACACAAAAAGCTTAGCAGCTATTCCTGTAAATGCCCTATCAAAGGAAGATTTTTAGTGGGGGCCTTCAGAAGTTAAAATATTATCAAAAAATGCCATGATTTATGACCCTGAGTCCTATTGAAAATTACTTGAATTTATTAACACATCTTCTTGCACTGTCATTGTTTTCATTGTTTAGGTCTTATCGCCGTGGCAACCACTTCTTCGAAGACAGGTACGTGACACATGGTCTTCTACAGCATAAATGTTGTTCAAAAGTTCAAAAGTATGAAAAACGTCATAATAGGTCATTTTTACCCTAATGGTGAACATTTGAATTCATATAAGGTGTGACATCATAGTTACGTCATCAGTATGACATCATGTTGGATGACGTCATTTTTTAATAAAAAACCGAATTTTTTTCTTGCGGCTATACATTTTTACTCATGTTTTTTATGATTTTGGACAGTTTGACGTCAATATTCTTCATAATAATCAAATTAGAAAAGAAATAAATTAAGTATGCGGACATCAATTTCAAACAAAGCCAATTGTGTCAATTTAATTGTCAACTTTAAATTATTTCTTAATGTTTTGAGTGAAATGGCTATCAGAGTGGTGGATTAGGACCATATTAAGCTTTTTTTCTATTGCTCGTAGTAGAAATTGGAAGAAACGTGAAATTCTATTTATAGAAATTCAAATTGTCTTCAGTAGGTTACTCTTAGCGTCCTTTTGCTTTGTGCCAAGTTTCATTTAGCTAGCTTTTACTGCTGAACATGATCTTTTCCTATTTCTTGAAACCTATTTGTTTTACCTAGTTTATCGTCGCGCCAATGGTCTTGCTGCATTCGATTTTAGCAATTTCTTTTATTTGCTGAAATTTCGTCATCAACAAAGAAGACGAAGTGTTTAAACTGATGAAAAAGACCAGAAGGAAGAGCGTGCTGTTGAAATGATCATAATCTTAATTTGCAGCGTAAGCAATAACTTCCAAATCTGGCAAAAATTAATTTTGGCCTCGGGGTTTAATTGGGGAATCCTTCTGCCTCCCCTGATTCTTAACGAACAAAGTCTCGATTGGCATGGCATGGCATAGCTGAAAGATTTTTGAAACACCAGAGTCAATATAGCAAAATAGATACAGTAAAAATATACTG
This sequence comes from Chrysaora quinquecirrha, assembly GCA_014526335.1. NCBI lineage: Eukaryota > Metazoa > Cnidaria > Scyphozoa > Semaeostomeae > Pelagiidae > Chrysaora > Chrysaora quinquecirrha. The sequence continues at coordinate 2,543,330 of JACTAT010000016.1, read as the reverse complement.
AAAGCTTCTTCTGTAAATACAAAGAGTATAATCATATAGTACGCGATTTCGCGGAACCTGAATCATGCTTACTTAGCAAAGACATGCAAATACAAGCATTTGAGGTGAGGAAGTTGAAAGTGTCATGGGAAGGAAGAATATCTAATCAAACTATTCTCAAATTGTCCATTCTGAAATGGACCAAAGGAAAAATCTACTTCGAGATATTCGAAATAGTGATATTGAACACTTAATACGGTTAGATAACACCCAGAAGGTTTCTTTGAAAATAAATTAGAGGCATATGAGGAAGTTGGCGCCCAAATCAAACATGGTGTCATGAGACTGATATAAGCACTTACAAAAAAAGTGTTGGTAATGTGTAAGGATAGCTAAAGACGAGAGCATATCTATCTTGAGAGCTGACCTGCAGAACATGATGACGGTGATGACGACTTAGCTTAGTTTTGAGTCCTGAGATTTCTCAGTCCTGAGCTTTCTGTTCACTCTTTTTGAGGTACTTTAGTTTTTTATTTCAAATATGAGTGTACTGAAAAACAATTAATCGTTGACACAGCTGTCTTTGAATGAAGAAGTGAAGGCATTATCCATAGCTTCGAAATATCGGAAATGTCTCAGTTACCTAGCACATCCTCGGCTACATGACGTAATCAGTGCAGTTCCAATGTCACATAAATTGTAGCGGTAGCCACTTCCTTAAACACTTCTCTTACCATCAACAAATCCATTCTATATTATGTTGTAAAAAGAGCTACAGAACCTTTCAGGGTACCTACATTTCTCCAAAGTTGGCTTTTCCCTCCTTGTTCAACATCATATTCATACAACATCTTTGGAATCTCTCAAGCTCTTCTTTCGCTT